>JAIUZE010066317.1:0-82100 GCA_022085475.1 Heliosperma pusillum
CAACTATTTATGTTCCTGATTAACATTTTTGGATAGTTTCAGATTTCTCTTTGTTATTGTGTGCAATTTTTCTGAGTATATTTCATGTACTTTGTTAATTGGAGTTGATACATGAGGATGGTTCGTGTATTTTTGTTTTCACAAGCTTAAGGTTTTTATCAGGTTTGCTAGAGATAGATCCAATTGTGTTTAACTCCCAAGTCGTTTTGTCGGCAGGGAACACTATATAATCAACAGATGGTTTGCGTGTATCACTTTGTTGATTGGCTTTGGTCTCTGAAGCACCACTCTACATGCACGTGCCTCTTTTTCGGGCAAGTTCATCACTTAAAATGGTACATTGATATGGAGAACTAAATGTGTCTGGTTAGGTGTAAACACCTTGTGTCTGGTAATAGGATCATCAAAACTGAACTATGATGGGTTTGTCCTGAAATTTGAAATTACACCGACATCTAAAAATGTATACGACAAGCTATAGATTGCAAGAGTACTTATTCAGTTATGTGCATAGAGGGTGAAGAGGGTTATCACTTGCACAATAGAGGATATGATGTTGTCCAATTGGTCATTTATACACAAAGGGTGATGCGAGTTTTAGTTGAGGTTCGGTCAAATTTTTAGGAAACGAGTGTTATTTGCCCTTTCAAGTTTTATTAACGAATATCTTGTTTGAAAAATATTATTGAGTTGAGTTTTTTGTCTTCACTGTTCATGTTTTATACGAGATGCATAATTTATTATATGCAAAAACTTATATATAGCGGTCTTATATGTGAGAGTGTAGAACCGATCAAGCTACTAGCCTAATAATTGAGCGCTAAATACGCAAGAATTTGGGTCCTTCTCACATGCCCGATCACTTTGTTATCTATGTGATCTGCCACAACTGATTGTTTTTGTTTGTACTTGTAGAGTTAATATCTTCATAGAGTGAAATATATAATTGTATCAAGGTACGGTAATCCTTTGTTTTCTAAAAGTTTTGTTGTTTTTGATGTGTGGCTCTTTTCTGATATATATGTTCAAACACATGATGTATGCCTAACAATAATGCGATGAATGGGAAAGGAGCAACTTCTTTAATATTTGCCACGTACAAATAAATAATGGAAGTAATCTCTTGATGTTGGGTTGTACTTATCTTGTAAAGTGCATAGAATTTTATGTCGTCTCTACAGTAGATGAGAAGTATGGATAGTTTAATGACCATTAGGCTCTCTCAAGTCTCAATAGGATGTAAATTTTGCCTTTGTAATTTTTTTTGAAATTGATAACCTGCCGTAGGATCAGGCTACCTTTGTTGGATCACGAAAACCTCACTTATGGGACTGATCTTTTGATGTTAGGTTGTCAATTTGTTATTGCTATTAACAAATTTGTATTTTCCTGAAGCTCATCAAGTGTGATTTGAGAGATTCTTTTATGAGCATAGCATGCAAATGGGTTTAACTTTTGACAAATCAATTATGTGCTGCCATACTATAGTCGACTGTTCTAGAATTTTTCTTATTTTCTGGAAAAAGTATTAGACACTAAGAGCTTCTATAACCACTGTAACACACAGGAGTTTATTAAAAACTCGTTTAAGGAATTTGGCGCTGTGTCATGAATTGATGATCTGGAATTTTTTTTGCTGCAGAATCTAGAGTTCAAGGTCACTGCATGATTGACTTTGTACCATAGAGAAATGGTGTTGTAAAGACCATGCGTCGACACCATAATTTCTTTAAACAAACTAGAAGTAATTTTATCATAAACATTTTGTAAAAGACCTTTAATTAGGAAGGGAGCATATCAGTATATTTGTATATGCTATACGGTTTTGATATCCTTGATGCTGTTATGTTTTGACACCTGACAATTTGTCTGAATGAGTAAAGTTTTTTGCTTAACTAGACAAATCCAATTTCTCACTTGATTAAATCAATGATACATTCTCAGTTTTAACCACATCTATGATATATTTGTTCGTGGTCTTGTGTCTAAAATCCCGATTTTGTCTAATAGATAGTTAGACACCTTGTTTTTTAGTTTCATTAAGAGTGTGTTTGGATAGCAAAAGTGGAGGGAAAGGGAGGGGAGGGGGATAAAGGGAAAGGAAAGGGAGAGAAAGGAAGGGGAGGGGGAATGGAGGATGGGTGTTTGGTTACAATTTTCCTCCAAATTTTACCTATGGTGGAAGGATTTTGGTTTGCCTGGGATGAGGGAAAATGGATCCCTCCAAATCCCTCCCTCTTCATTTCTCTCTTACCCAATTTGTTGTACAAATAAAGGATCTTGTATCCTTTCCCTTTCCTCTAAATAGCTTCATCCAAACACACCTTAAATGTTTGATAGATGTGGTTGAAACCTAATACGTGGTATGAAATTAACTTTGGGAAAGTCTGATTTGTTTTATATTTGAACTTTCCTCTCTGATGATTGACATCATCGTCTCTTTAGTAAAAAAAATTTCTCAAGTGTTTCAATAGGGTTAGAAATTAATGTCTTTACATAATGGTGATCTAATGTCGCTTTACTATGGGAAGTGTGATCATACTTCTTGAAACAAGTCTTAAGTTGACAGAGATGTAAACACTTATGTAGTTATGTTACACCAAAGCTCATTCTTAAAATTGTCTTGTTTCTTGTATTCTAAATTAGGTGCCTTTGTTGCTCAATGTGCCTATAACCTCCCTCGTACTCTGATACTATTCAAATTGTTATCTCCTATAAGGCTTTATCCCAATAATGGTGGTTTTTAGAGTGCCTAAAGAAGCAAAGCTCATGCGTCCAGCATCAGGTATACTCAGCCCTTAATTTTAACTAATTTTTTTTTTATTTTTTTGGGATGCTCATGTTGTTTTAGTTGTTTTTTCCGTGTTTCCGTAGTTTGGTCTAATTTTTCAATCTTCATGACATTTTGACTATTTTACTCTGACTCGTTTGGTAAGTATCAAACACGACACCGTGTCGGAGTATCGGATACGGCTACTTTGTACCAACTTTTAAATTTTTTGGCCTATATTAAAGTGTCCAAATGTCATGTCGTGTCTTGGCGTCGGACACAATCACACAATACATATCAGATACACGATACATCGATTAAGCGAACTATCGGAGTAACAAAGCATTTGAAGCTCAATTAAGTGAAAATTTGATATATTTACAACCCGGTTACTTCACTTATTTATGTGGGAAAAACTCAAATTGGGTCTGGAAATTATTTGGGCAGTACTCGTCTCAATTCCACTCTCCATGTCTAGAATCGGGTTCTTCTATGGTGCCAGCTTTGAGCTTTCTATTTAATTGGGACTATTATGAGTTAATCATGTTTATGTTGATCTATTTTTTGTTAACGGAAGGGAAATGCAAATTATCCTTGTTTGGGCTTTAGTGATGTTGTGGTACTGAACAATTCAAGTGGTTTGTATGTAGGGTGTTAATGGTGAGATAATGCCACTAGAATATCGTTGACGGCGAGAATGTCACCCTCGGCGTACGTCAGGCACTCAATAACGTATCTTTCTACCTTACCTCTTCTCTTTTCTCCTTAATGAAAAGTGTGCAAGCAAAATAACTGTTCAAATGAACAGTCCAAACAATGCGTTTTGATTCTCTTCACCTTTTGTTTTCCGTTTCGGTGTTCCAGCCTCCTTAATCTCCCTTTTCATGTCCCTCCTTCCCTTTACATTGTTACTCTGCCCTTTACCCATACCTTCTTCCATACCTTACTTCCTGTCGATCTCCCCTGCATTGCTTTTGGTTTGACTTTACATTGTTACTCGTCTCAATCAAATGTTTCTAGAAGTGGTTTGACTTTACGGTATGGCCTGCATTGCTTTTGGTGTACCAATTATTCTTAACTCTTTGTTTGGCATCGCACTGCTGTTTCTAGCTTTGAAAGTTTATAAGATGTAGAAATTGTTAGCTTTGGATTGTTCTCCAATCTCACTGAAAAAATTGTGAGTTCTATGCACTTGGAAATTTGGAAATATGTGGTACATTGAACTATGTTATCAAAATTATCCCTCTAAGCCTTTAGAACTTGCTTTATAGTCACTGCTTGCTTTGTAAGATTGGTTGTTATCCTTTAGTGGATTGTTTTCTTAGGACGATGTCTGGTATTCTTCATTGACTACTAATTGACCTATGTAATTGGGAATTTGGGACTCCATAATTCAATTTGGTGGTTGGTTGAATGAATCAAGCACATAAACTAAGACCTGAGAATTGTAATCTGTCTTAGTTTTGATTGGGATGTTTAAACCCAACTTGATCAAGAATCAATTATAAATGTTATAAGATCAGTACTTGGTTAAGGCGTTTTTATGGTTCTGAAACTCTGAAGACAGAAATACGAGTATAGCAGACACCACCAGGAGTTATACAGGTTCGGCCTCGATGTGATGGTAGGTGGGTTGAAGTCACGCCTGACATTAGGTATTTTTTTGGTAAAAATTATGACGGTGTAATTTTTTTTTAGAATGTATTAGAGTTAGATAAAAATGCTTTAGAATGTAACTATGTCTAGATTATTGAGTAATACGATATGACGGAAGTACTCTCTGGTGAACAAATTATCCAGTTCTTGAATATAGAAAGCAAGTGAATGAGTGTTACATCTTAAACATGTACTTGTGTTATTTCCTTGGTGAGAGGAGTAGCATATGATACCATGCACAAGCGAAAACTGACCCCGATTTGCTGTATGATATCAGAATGTGTGTTATATGTAATACTATATTCAATAAGCGACCTGATATAATTGAAGAGTGACGACTCGCAGTTCATATGGTACCGTGCGAATCTGATTACCCTGGGGAGGATTACCCTTATGAAATACCTTTAGAGTGAGGTGTGGTTAGCACTTGTACATACATATTCCGTAGAGCTCAAAGCATGGTATATCTAAGGGATTGGTGGTTTGGTTGAGTATATGGTTATGTGTTGATTGTTAGGAAAGATGGATGTGATATTGATAAAAGAGTCATTGTCGTTTGTTTACGACGTGATTGAGAATTGAATTATGCCCTTATTTTAAGAAAGTTGAATGGTTATTAGGGATTTGGGATTGTTTGTGTAAGGCGGGTAAAAATTGAAATGTGCTATTGTTTTAACAAAGTTTTACGGTCATTAGGAATGTTATAACTCTAAGCATTGAATGTAGAAGGATATATCAGAAAATTGAATGTATATAATTTGAGTTTTGAGTTGAAGGATAGGATTTCAGTCATAGAAGTTTAATTTATGGTGATTTACAAGATCGTCTCCATTGCTTCTAATTTTATAAGAAAATGGAATTTGACAAAACGGAACTCAGTGTGGGAGCAGAAAAGAGGGCAAATGTATGGGTATGAAAGAACACAAGGTATGGAGAAAAGGGAGGAAAAGTGAGATATCTTAACATGGTATTGTGGTATCGAGAGAGAGAGAGAGAGAAATCCTATGCTGATGTCCGTCGTCGACCACTTGAATTTGATGTTGATGACCGTGTATTCCTTAAAGTGTCACCAATGAAAGGAGTGAAACGGTTTGGAGTGAAAGGAAAGTTGAGTCCTAAATATATTGGACCGTTTCGTGTGCTTAAGAGAGTTGGTCCTGTTGCTTATCGTTTGGAATTACCTCCGAACTTGAGTAAAGTTCATGATGTGTTCCATGTTTCGCAATTGAAGAAGTATATCAGTGATCCGAGTCATATTATTCAAGAGGAAGTGTTGGACTTGGAACCTAATTTGGCTTTGGAAGAAAGGCCGCTGTATGGTTAAAAATGAGAAAATAAATGCGAAATGCTGCGTTTAGAAGCCAGTAAAAGGGAATTGGTGGCACTGTTATAATAAAGAGTGTTGTAATTGTTGGTAATCATGGTGTGCTTCTATATCGCTTCTCTTTCACTATACCATAATCCCAATAAAACCTTCCTATATTTTTTCCTGTGCTTGTGATCTAACACCTAACATGACTTTGGTTTTTGATGACACCAGGTAGGAGAGTGGGTTCCGGATGAGGACTCATGGACTCAATTTTGAAGGTGAACTCATTATAACTTGACTATATATATATATATATATATATATATATATATATATATATATATATAGTAATAAGTTATTAATGAGTCCAACCCTTCAAAATTGAGTCCATGATCCAATCTTGCCTTTGGATGAAAGATATGGAGGGACAAGATTAAACAAGATGAATAATATTAAAGAAATGATGGACAAGATTAGAACAAAATGAAGGGACAAGATTAGAACCAAATGAGTGGGTTTTAATGACTTTCACCTACATTACGAGTACATAATGATGTAACTTTAGTCATTAAAAGTGTAACTTCAACCATTATTTGTGTAACTTTAAGCTAAAATGTGATTTAGAGTATATAAATTTGAATTTATGTAACTTTAATATAAGTTTATGTGATTTTTACCTTTTTACGAGGGTAACTTTAGTCATTAAGAGTGTAACTTCAACCATTATTTTGTGTAACTTCAAAATAAAATTTGATTTCGAGTATATAAATTTGAATTTATGTAACTTTAAGATAAATTTATGTGATTTTTACCTTTTTATGAGGGTAACTTTAGTCATTAAAAGTGTAACTTCAACCATTATTTGTGTAACTTCAAAATAAAATGTGATTTCGAGTATATAAATTTGAATTTATGTAACTTTAAGATAAGTTTATGTGATTTTTGCCTATGAGGCTAACTTTAGTCATTAAGAGTGTAACTTCAACCATTATTTTTGTAACTTTAAACTTTATTAGTGAAACTTCATTTATTAACTGTGTAACTTTAGTCAATTATAGTGTAACTCATGTTTAGGTAACTTTAGTCTTTTCTAGTGTAACTTCAGTCCATACTAATGTAACTATAGTCATTAATTAACTTCAGTCCAGTGCAACTTTAGTCCATAATTGTGAAACTTTAGTACATAATAGTGAAACTTTAGTCCATAATAGGGAAACTTTAGTAAATACTAGTGAAACTTTAGTAAATACTAGTGAAACTTTAGTAAATACTAGTGAAACTTTAGTACATACTAGTGAAATTTTAGTATGTAATTGTGAAACTTTAGTACATAATTGTGAAACTTTAGTACATTTTAGTAAAAAACGAATCTAACATAAAACACAGAAAAACATAAGATATATTTTTAAAAAAAATAAGATCTACAAAAATAGTGAATCACGAAAATAAACAAAGTATATCTAAAAAACAAAATAAAAAATATAAAAATGAGCTCTAAAATAAAAATAAAAAACATAAAAAACATAAAATTGAAAAACGAGATCTGAAATGGTGGTAGATTGTTTTGTTTTACCCATTTTTTTCAGATCTAAAATGGTTGTGATTGTTTTGTCCTCTACCAACAACCAACAAAATTACGAGAATTAAAGAGGAAGTGCAAATCTGAAAAGAAAAAAAAAAGAAAAAAAAGAGGAGGCGGCAGGGGCGGCAGGGCCGTCAACCTCCACGCACCCCCACCATACGACCACCATCCCCACGTACTTCCGCCCACCAACCAACACAAATAAGCATTTTTATTGAGATTCAAACTCAAAGTAAGGCCCAAATATTCCAGATCTGAAAAAATTGAGAAAAATTGATGTTGATGGTGGTGGTTGGAGGAGTGGATGACGACGGAGGACGGTAGGGAAAGAGGTGGTGGTTTTGATATTTTTTTTGTTAAGATATAGTTTTATTGGTGGTGTAAGAGAGGAGGAAGGTTGGTGAGTGGAGGTGGGGCGGCGGCAGAGGAGGGGAGAAGGCGGCGGCAGAGGAGGGAAGGAGGCGGCGGCAGAGGAGGGGAGGAGGCGGCGACAGAGAAGGGGAGGAGGCGGCGGCAGAGGAGGGGAGGAGGCGGTTGGTTGAGAGTGGGGAGGCGGTGGAGGAGTGGCGGCGGTGGAGGAGTGGCGGCAGTAGTGAGGGGATTAGGGTTTTTTTTTGTTTTTTTTAGAGAGAGAAGGGAGGTAGAGAGAGAGTGGGATATGTGAAAATGAGAGAAATGTAGGGAGTGGAGGGTATTTGTATTAGGGTTTGAAGGGATTGGATTGTGTGTATCTCACAATCCTAGCCTTCCATTTTGTTTAAATCCTAACCCTTCATCCTCCTAATCCAAGGGCTTGGATGAGGACTCAAGGACTCAAATATACTAAGGGGACTCATTTGAACCCACCTATATATATATATATATATATATATATAGGGGCGGGATCTGGTGCGAACAAAAGTTCAGTACGAACTTACGAACTAGCTGAAAATGGTCAGACTAAGTAAATAAGAAAAGTCAAACTTATAACTCAAGTAATACTAACTTATCTTCGTTACTTTCAATCACTCATTTCACTTTATCTCTTACATACTCACCCACACATCATACTACCATACTCATGCCGGCGACCACCGGAGCTCCGGCTACCTTACATCCATCTAATAAAAGTCAGATGAAACCAATAAGAAGCCTTAAATCACTCCTAAATCTCTCTCCATCTACACTAGTCACCACACACCCACCCCGAACTACTTCAGTCACCTCCGACGCCGCTAGAAAGACCGCCTCAACGACTCTACCTAAGCTCCCGCCGACTATAATATGACGACACCGTTGCCAGCATCTTCGGTCCAGACGACGCCTATCCTTTTTCTTTCTTCGTCTCCGATCCCGCGCA
The DNA here is from genome assembly GCA_022085475.1 of Heliosperma pusillum. Taxonomy (NCBI): domain Eukaryota; kingdom Viridiplantae; phylum Streptophyta; class Magnoliopsida; order Caryophyllales; family Caryophyllaceae; genus Heliosperma; species Heliosperma pusillum. The sequence continues at coordinate 8,657 of JAIUZE010066317.1, forward strand.
TCACTCGCCATCGGCTTTCCGGCATTGCCTTATGTTTCGTGACGGTGATGCTCTTGCCTTTCAACGCTGTCGGTAACCAGGCGCATGCCGGCGTCAATTTCCTCATCGCCAATTGGGTTTTGGTGTGGTAAAATTATAAAAAAGTTAATTTTATGATTCCAGATCTACAATTTAGAAGCCAATTTCAAAAACCGCAAGAGTATTTTAAGATGTTTGATTTGGGTTTGGTTGTAAAGTCATTATTGGAGTGAAAGATTTAGCTTTCGGTTATCTGATTGTCTTTTTGTTTAGGTGTTAAGTTAGACTTCATATGAGTTTATACGTAAGGTTGTGTTTATGTTGCTTACAATTAGTTTTGATTTGCTGTTTGTTTGATTTCAATGTTTAGGGGAAGGTTCTGTACTTTTGTTTTATGATATGACAAAAGGCAAACATGATTTGGAAAATGGGTTTAGTTGATTTTATTGCATATGCCACAAATAATTTAGCAAGCTAAAGAAATAAATCTAATAATTTAAAAGGGTGTATCTAGCAAATTAAAGAAGTGTATCTAGTAATTTAAAGGGGTGTATCTAAGAAGACAAAGATATGTATCTAGTAATTTAAAGGGTGTATTTAGTCATTTAAAAGGGTGTATCTAGCAAAAAAAATTATGTGTCTAATAATTTAAAGGGGTGTATCCAACAAGATAAAGAAATGTATCTAGTAATTTAAAGGGGTGTATCTAGTAAGAAAAAGGTAAGTATCTAGTAATTCAAATGGGTGTATCCAGTAAGCTAAAGAAATGTATCTAGTAATTTAAAGGGTTGTATCTAGCAACAAAAAGGTATGTATCTAGTAATTCAAAGGGGTGTATCCAGCAAGTTAAAGAAATGTATCTAGTAATTTAAAGGAGTGTATCCAACAAGCTAAAGAAATGAATCTAGTAATTTAAAGGAGTGTATCTAAGAAGACAAAGATATGTATCTAGTAATTTAAAGGGTGTATCTAGTCATTTAAAGGGGTATATCTAGCAAAAAAAAATGTATGTGTCTAATAATTCAAAGGGGTGTATCCAGCAAGTTAAAGAAATGTATCTAGTAATTTAAAGGGGTGTATCTAGTAAGAAAAAGGTTAAGTATCTAGCAAACTAAATATATGTATCTAATAACTTAAAAGAATGTATCTAAAAAGCTAAACGTATGTATCTAGTAACTTAAAAGAGTGTATCTAGCAAGCTAAATGTATATATCTAGTAATTTAAAAGAGTGTATCTAGCAAACTACAAGTATGTGTCTAGTAGCTTAGAAGAGTGTATCTGGCAAGTTAAATGTTTGTATCTAGTAACTTAAAGGAGTGTATCTAGTTTGCCGAAGTTACATATCTAACAAGCTAAAGTTCGGTATCTACCAAGTTGAAGGAGTGTATCTAATAGACTAACTATCCTTAAGTAGGAGCATGTGTATCCCGATCTTAATTAAGTTAGTTTAGTTTATAAAATTAAACTAATAGACACATTCACTAATAAAATAACTAATTTTAAGTAAATTGTTACCGAGTATTAATTATTTTTTCTTTGGTATTTACCAGAATAGTTTTATTAGGTTTAGTTAATTTCAAGTGAATAATCCACGTAATTATCATCGTTTAGTTTAATTTTATACACTAAATTAAAGAAGTGTATCTAGCCACTTAAAGGTTTGTATCTTGCAAAATAAAAGAGTGTAACTAGCTAACTAGATGTATGTATCTAGCAACTTAAACGGACGTATCCAGCATGTTAAAGGTTCGTATCCTAATTTAGGACGGGAAGGGATTTAAGGTTGAGTTTTTTTTTTAACGTACCTAGTAAAAATCTATGTGAATAAAGCCGTGTCAAGAAAATCTAACCTAACGTAAGCACATGAGTTATTGATTTGAGAGATCATGGTAGCAATTTATGAGCAATGAGCTTGTAGGAAGAACAATGCACTTGATCTCATTTACAAAAGATGGAATATGTCAGCATGTCACAACTCACAAGCACATCAAATAAGTATCAGGAATGAACACTAAAGGTTGAGAATTTTATACAATGTAAACGAGTTAAAGCGATAACATTCTCGAGGAGCAAGTACTTCCATAATTCCATCCCCACACTCAACTTGGCCAAATCTTGACGTTATGCTCAATTTGTGTATCCATAGACCATAGTAGTATACTGGTGTACCTAGGATGCTACTGTGTGTATCCACAAACCACCACCCACCACCCACCCAATTCATTACACCTTACCTATAACACACATGACTATCCCTGTCAATTGTGTACACCAAAGTCTCTTCTCCATCAAGCCACATTTGAGCCACATCTATTCCGCTCATACTAATCCTCCGTACAAGAAAGTTAACAAAAATGTAAATGACAGCACCTGAGCTGAACAAGTGAATAACATCATCCTGCATCTATGTACACTCTTCCTCTCCTACGAGACTATTAGATCTACCCAACATAATAGAAATATAAAAGAAATGCAATTCTTATTTGGAAATTTGATATCTGAGTAATACAACGTATTATTTTAATTTGTATTGTACTTTATGTTAATATATTTGCTCTTAGCGGGTTGTTCCTGACATCTATTATATAGGAGTGAACACCTTGATCCTCTAATCGATGAATGACTTTCTCCATACCAGATGATGCAGAGTGAATAGTATACATTCAGTTCATGTACAGCATCATAGTGAGCTCCCAATCTTGAAGTTTTGATACTCTCTGACACGAAAAAGCGTAAGATATGGCTAAAAATCTTATACTAATATGATATTCATATGGGCAATGATATTGCATATTTGCAACAATGGAGTAGTGATTTACACAGTGGTGTGCTCATGTATCACGGAGAGTATTGACTGCCGTCGAGAAATGCGTTCATCGATTCTCCGGTGAGATGGTGCTGAACTCCGGCGACGATGACTAAGAATACGACTCTAACGACTGATGATGTTGTCGGAAAGTCTAGAGCCGCAAATGTCTTCCGATCTTTCATCGACGAAACTCTCAAGATCTAAGACCTAAAAAGGGGTTATATAGATAAAAGAGGGGATACGAAGATGCGAAAGGAAGGAGGCGTCTTCGGCCGGCATTTTATGGGTAGTTTCACGGTGGCGGATGCAGCGGTGGTGCGCCTGTGTGATGACGTCGGGAGTGTTGCCGGTGTAGTAGATGGAGGTTAGAGTTTGCTAAAGAGGCTGAATGTGTGTGGGCTTTCCTTGGAGTATGGTTGTGTTTGGGCTTAGATGGAAAAGGTGTCTTTTAGTAATAGTTCGTACAGTTCGAACTGAACTATTAGTTCGCACAGGAGCCTGATTCTATATATATATATATATATATTGATTTAGACAGTCTTATTTAGTAATGTTTAGTAAGATGAAGCTCTAAGAAAAATTACAAAAAAATTATACATGTTTCTCTAACTCTTCCACATAAGTTACACAACATCTTCTTTCCCACCATCCACCGCTAGATTTGTTCTCTCCCACCACTTTCGCCAATTCCGAGACTGTTCTTCGACTCATCACCCGACAGGCTAGTCATGTAAGATTTGTCCTTTTTCTTGTATTGGTCCATTCTATTCTCTGTGGTGACACCCCCGTCGACCGGACACTATCGTTCACACTCGGCTCGATACATCATCTTAGATGTGATGTTGTTGTGTCATCCTTGATAAACTATCCATTGTAGTGTTCACATGTTATAGAGAAGGGTGAGGTGATGCTCCCCTTATCTTCGCCCCTATCATTGGTCCTTTGCTTATGTGGGTTGTGTTAGTTTTATATACCTACATACTCATAATACTCTTCTTATGATATACTAATTAACTCTTTAATTAGTTTTCAAGATTTAGTGCATGCAAATAAATTAAAACAAAGTTTAAGTAAAAAATTTGTTCCTCACATTGAGTTTTGGACGAGTAAGGGCACATTCTGTTTGATTCTATTAATTTTATTCCTTATGTTTCCTTCTTCCTAGACAAAACAATTGGATTTGACAATTTTATTCCTTATATTTCCTTATACCTAAACAAATCAATTGAATTTGGCAATTTTATTCCTTATATTTCCTTTTATCTAGAGGGGGCCACGGGCCGGGCTCACCCACCAAGCCCATGCTACTTAGAACGTGACCCGATCCCGACCCGTGGTGAGCTAAGGCCGCGCCTCACATAATTTTTTTTTACAATTTTATTAAATGGTGTGGGCGGGATGGAAATATTGAAACCTGGGCTCGACTTGTGTATTGTGCGGGACGAGTTGGGCTGGGTTGGCCTGCTCTTTTGGCCAACTTTACTTCTGCCTAAACAAACCACTATATTGGAAGGAGTTCGTAACCAACTAAAAGACTCAGACTACATTAAACATTATGTAATTACATCTCTTTACCACTATAACAAAACCGACAAACATATTTCACCCAAATGGAAAAGAATAAAACTGATTTTATTCCCAAAACATAAAATCAGGTACAATTTCTTGTTTATGAGAGACAAATTTGTCTTAAGTAAGAAACAAGTCAAATTGATAGTTGAGATAAAAGTTGGAATACTCAGGAGCGACATACTCGAGGTTCACCTATCTTGCTATCTATAGAGTACTATAAGACATGTTTCTTTCAGTTAAAATGAGCTGAACAAAAATAAACTGATACACTTGAGCTCAACCAAACTAAACTAAAGCCGAGTTTAACTGCATTGAACTAAAATAACCTAAAACTAAACCAAATAAACACGACCATAATTATCCTAAACAAATTTTCATTTGAAACGAGTCTTATCTATCAACTTACCTGTCTAACATGAAGACGGTGAAAATATCGTGATTTTCAGAATCATCAATGAATCAATAAAACCTAATCTTAGGTCTTCAAACCAAACTCCTAAACCCCCCTTTCATTTCTCAACATCAAACACTCTCCCTTCTCACCACCACCACCACCACCTTCAACAACAACAACAATGTCACCCTCCACACTCCTCCACCCAACCACCCCACTCTTCCCCACCCTTTCACCCAAACACCATTTCCACCGCCGCCGCAACCTCACCATCACCGCCACCACAACCCCACCACCACCACGCGCAACCCCACCACCACCACGCGCAACCCCACACCAGAACATAAGAGAAGCAGCACACTTTCACCCAGAATCCCCAAACAACTTCACAGCAAAATACATCCCTTTCAACGCCTCACCTTCCTCAACCGAATCCTACTCCCTCGACGAAATCGTCTACCGTTCTCACTCCGGCGGCCTCCTCGACGTCCACCACGACATGTCCGCTCTCGCCAATTTCGACGGCAGTTACTGGCGCAACCTCTTCGATTCTCGCGTCGGTAAAACCACCTGGCCGTACGGTTCCGGCGTCTGGTCTAAAAAAGAATGGGTTCTCCCCGAAATCGACTCCGACGACATCGTTTCCGCTTTCGAGGGGAATTCGAATCTCTTCTGGGCCGAAAGATACGGTAAACAGTTCTTCTCAATGTCTGATCTTTGGGTCAAGCATTGTGGGATATCGCACACCGGTTCGTTTAAGGATTTGGGGATGACGGTTCTTGTTAGTCAGGTGAACCGGTTGAGGAAAATGAACCGGCCGGTTGTTGGGGTTGGGTGTGCTTCAACTGGAGATACGTCTGCTGCATTGTCTGCGTATTGTGCGTCGGCTGGGATTCCGTCTATCGTGTTTTTACCCGCGAATAAGATATCAATGGCGCAATTGGTTCAGCCGATTGCGAATGGGGCGTTTGTTTTGAGTATTGATACTGATTTTGATGGGTGTATGCAGTTGATTAGAGAGGTTACTGCTGAATTACCTATTTACCTTGCGAATTCGCTTAATAGTTTGAGGTTAGAAGGGCAGAAAACCGCGGCTATTGAGATATTGCAGCAGTTTGATTGGGAGGTGCCGGATTGGGTGATTGTACCTGGGGGTAATTTAGGGAATATTTACGCGTTTTATAAGGGTTTTAAGATGTGTTATGAGTTGGGTTTGGTTAATAAGATGCCTAGGTTGGTTTGTGCACAAGCTGCCAATGCCAATCCCTTGTATTTGTATTATAAGAATGGGTGGAAGGATTTTAAGTCGGTTAAGGCCGAGACTACATTCGCGTCTGCTATTCAGATTGGTGATCCCGTTAGTATTGATAGGGCGGTGTTTGCTTTGAAGAATTGTAATGGCATTGTCGAGGAAGCGACTGAGGAGGAGTTGATGGATGCTATGGCTAAGGCTGATTCGACTGGGATGTTTATTTGTCCTCATACCGGTGTTGCATTGACAGCGTTGGAAAAGTTGAGGAATAAGGGTGTTATTGGTCCGAATGATAGGACTGTTGTCGTTAGTACGGCTCATGGCTTGAAGTTTACTCAGTCTAAGATTGATTATCACTCTAAGGCTATACCTGATATGTCTTGCAAGTTTGCTAACCCGCCTGTTGAGGTCAAGGCCGATTTTGGGGCTGTCATGGATGTGCTTAAAGGGTATTTGAATAAGGCTCAAAGGGTTTGATTTAAGGTGAGGTGGTAAACAAACCGACAAACTTTGGTGGTTGTTATTGTTGTCGCTTTTTTTTTATGTACTTTCCTTGGTTAGGTTGAGCAAATTATGGTGCCTCTATGTGAGCTAGAGGTGTTACATTTATACTTACCACAAGTTTTGGAGTTGTTATATGTTAGTTGCTTTTGAACTTCACCGTCTTTGACTATGTTTGTTTTGCTGTTTTCAGATGTTACTTAGGTTCTGAACTAAAAGTAGTAGTTTTCTTGCTCTAGATAACTTATTTTGATGTTCCGTTCATCCTATTTGCCTATGATATTGTCTGCTACGTTGGCTGTTTTGCATAGGCTCACTGGCAAGTTTCTAAGTTAGCCCTTGCAAGCATTAAATTCTGTTGTGGGTGTGCATTGTGATTGGATATTGTTCAATTCCTGTATGCATTGTGGTTGTGATTGTGATTTTGTGATTACTATGCGGTGATGACATGGATAATTGTGTGTTCCGTTATGGCTTGTTTTGTTATCAATCATACTAGTTGTATCCATCTATTATCGGTTGTGTGGTCAGCATAGGATCGGCCGTATTGGTCAAATATCAGTTTCATGCCCCCTCCCTTACTACTAAAGTTGAGTTTTGTAAGGCCCTGCACATATCTAAAAACATCACTACAAATAGGACTTTTACATATTGGTGTACAAGTTGCGTATGGGTGGATTGTTCTAATGCCACACCTGCTGGTTTGGGAAGAAGTAGAAATGACAACTTGGGTTGTATTCCATAAATCGAGTTTAGAATGTGGCTAAAATAGGATGTTACTGATTTGTTGGCAGAATTTTTAGTTATAAGCTGAATGGGATGTTACTGATTTGTTGGCAAGTGAAAGGGAGCGGCAGTTGAATATGATTTTAGATACTCCATATTTGATGTAAGTATCTAGAGTTTGAGTACTAAAAACAATCCTGATATAGGTTTGGGGCTTTTGACATGACTTATAAAACCGTACCTCTTATCTGAAATTGAATGAGAAGAGTTCCATGATCAAGAACTGTACAGGCGGATTACAAGTAGAAAGTAGAAGTTGGAAGCCATATTGCAGTCAGTAGTGTACTTGTGCTTCGTATATCATTAGCTTTGCATTGCACTCTGTCTGATATGAAACGGTTTTATAAGTGAGACCAGCCCAAATACTAGTGCTCCTCATTAATTATATATGGCTAAAGAGTTTATTTCACGTGTAAGACCATTTCATATCATATGAGCAAGTATATGTGGTCAAAATGAGGTTGATTGGTTTTCGTGTGTAATATTTGATTTATATCACTTGGCTAGGTTTCTCAAAAATGGTTGATGGCTTGCTGCATGTGGTGTGTCAAACATGGATGTTTCTGTGTACAGTTTTCATTTTAGCGTCGAAATGTCATGTCATGTCGAGTGGAAGTAGTATTTGACACGTAGGATGTGACTAAAGTTACCGGGAAAAACATACTGTAGATCAATGGTGGTTATTTGCATGCTTGTCGTCCTCGATTATATCCATGGTATTAGATGTTAGGTTTCGACTCCGGTCTCCAAATTGGTTATCACTTGTCGTGACTGATCTTGATCGTTTCGGAACAAGTATTTTGACAGCTAAAAAAGTTGTTACCCTTTCAAAAGATAGGACGGACTGACGAAGTATATAAGGTTAATTAGTTGGTCATGCTTCAGACGTGACATTTTGGTTTGAAGCAAGTAGACGAGATTTTGTAACCATTTTACAGTCAAATGTGATTTCTATTGAAAAACAAGTTACCATATGTGGTAACAGTGGCTTTACCATTGTGGACTGGTTACAGTCAAAAAGTGGTTTTCTGAAACGAGAATTAGCGTCATGGTTTTAGCCATAAAAGTGGATAAGAATCATAAGATGCCAAAACGTGACAAATTGTGTTATTTGTCAGCATTATTATGTTTTCCAAGTGCGTATTTTAGCATTGTGGTCATTATTGTTCTACGACTGTAAGACAGTGACAATTTTGGATGGAAAGAGACATAAACAAACAGCTCATGCATTTTGGTTCTTGCTTCAATCCGTATAAGAGTCTTCAAGAGGAATTGTTGTGTAGTGGTCGAGATTGAGGTTCCAAGGATTATACGTTCTAGGTTTTAATGTCTTTGTGTTTTTACATTCTGAATTGGGTAAAAATTCATTTGATTCACGTGTCTTCCTAGTTCATTTGTGAGAGTATGCGACTAGTTCGCCCGACCGTAGGAATAGGGATTATTGAACATGTATAATTGTAATCTTAAGATTTAAGACCGAGCAGGTATGATGAATATCACCTTCTAGGTGCGAAATTTTGAATCCCTACTACAAGTATACTATAACATCCTTGTAATTTGTGGCTCATTCGACAAAAACAAACATAATAAAAAACCAATAGATAAGCCGTCTTAGTATTACGGTCTATATAAATGGTTATTAACAACGTGAGTAAAGCCTTGTTCTTTCTGACTTTTTAGAACTGAACTAAACTGAATGTAGCTAAATGGAGCAGAACTGAGCAGAAATAAAAATAAAAATAATAATAATAATAATAATAATAAATATAATAATAACAACAATTAATAATATTATTATAATAATAATCATAATTATAATGATAATGATAAATATTATTAGTTTATATCATTAGTCTTAATTATAATATTAGTAAATAGTAATAGTAATAGTAATACGGAGTTTATTTTCGCAGTACATATTTTACTCATTTTAGTACTTTTTTCACTAAAAATTCCATTTCTCTACCCTTGACTAAAAACAATCAAACATTATTCTCTCCCATTCTCTTCATTCTCTCTATTGTTACATCATTAACCTCATTCAAGCTCCTTCAAATTATTTAAATATGAATGATTATTCAAATATAGAGTTTGTATTTAATTCATTAATCAATTACTTATAAACAAATTGACTCCTTGTTAGATTTTCTCGTCGGATGTCGCCGGCAAAATAGATGCAAGTTTGTCGCCGGATTTCGTTCAACAGTCCGACAAATAAGGGAGAGGACAGAGGCGTCGGAAAGGAAAGGGCGCAGTTTAATTGCCAGATTTTGTTTGACATGGGTACCCGTTGCCGGTGAATGTTGGTGGAAGTCACATGTATTGGTGGAAGTCGATGCAAGTGGCCACCGATGGTGGTGTTGTTCATGGTTAATTAAGCAGACTATACTCAGTGCTTTGTTTGGTTTGATTTTTTTGTTTTTTTGGGTACTGTACATAGTAATTAGTTAGATATTTTTCTTCTTTTTTTATCTTTTCTTTTAATTTTTCAATGTAATACATAGGAATTTCATGGATACATTACATGTGTTTGTAAAAATAATTTATCAATGAAGAACATAAGTTACAAAGGTGATATATCAGAAATATATTATCAGTGTAGTACGTGATTAAGAATCTCCGGATTAGTAGGTTTGTGAAACAATAAAGATGGGAGTAAAAGTTTGATATTAGATGGAGGTTTGAAATTATAGAGAATTCAATAGAGAAGAGTTAGAGAGAGAAAATAGGAGGTGAAATGAGAAGGGTATTATTGTCAACGGTGTACTGAAAAGAGTAAAATGTGTACTGCGAAAATCAGCACCCTAAATATAGTAATAATAGTAATAGCAATAGTACTAATAGTAGTAGGAGTAGGGGCATAGATAGTTTCTCGGTTGACCACTAAGCTCTTGTAAATTGTGTTTTGAGCTTAATAAAATAAAATAATAATAATAATTATTATTCTTATTTTTAATACGAAGTATATTATTGTTGTTATTACTATTATAATATTAGTATTACTATAATAATAATAATAATAATAATAATATAATAATAATAATATTATTATTATATTAATAATATTGATAATAGTTGCTATTAATAGAATTTTTCCTTCATCTCATAAAAAGCTTCGTAGTTTGAATTACACACTTTTCGCGACGACACTTTGACCCGACTTTTCTTCATTTATATTCACTTTTTTTTTTTTTCATTTAACAAATATGTTTCCAAAATATTTTTTTTTATGATAAATGTACTTTTTTTTTGTCATAACGTATTAGTTTTAATATTTTAACACTTATTTATGGTTAAAGTATTTAAAATTGACCATAAAAGTCAAACGAAGGATAATAATGAGATGGAGGGAGTATTAATTAATTAATTAATAATAATGATAATAATAATAATAATAATATAATAATTTTTGAAAAGAGAGCGTTGATGATGGAGAGAGAGTGCAACGTCTTGCTACTAGGGCTTGATGTGGCTGCTGCGATCACCCTTCTGGCCACCCTTCCGGCCACCGGCCACCGTCTATCCAGACCCAAGACGTTGGTTGTGGTGGAGTTGTTGGTGGTGGTGGGTGCGGTGAGAGAGGGCGGTTGTGTGAGGGAAGGGCGATTGTGTGGGGGAGATAGGACGTCTATCGCCTGTTGCTGGCAGTGTTGGCTGTCACTGATGACGCGAGGTTAGTCGCTTTCCCCCGGTCAAACAAATAACTCAACTAATGTAGTAGGGTAGTCGAGGTCGAACCACAAGGACGGTGATTAAGGCTCTAAGGTAAGTTGGTCGAATTCTAGTTCAATTCTAGCTAGAAGCAAATTGGAGGTGAGTAAAACTAACTAAGTCTAACAAATGAGCAAATATGAGAGTTGAGGCAAGAATTAAGAAAACTAAGGCAAATGGGTTCGCTAATGAGGTTGGGGTTGAATGTGGTAGAAGGTAAAGTTGGTCTAAGGATAGGTAATGGTAGGTCTCCACCTCTCGGTGAAAGACGGTTCCTTGCCTAGGTTTGGTCAGATTCTCGCCCTACCTTCCCCAAGACTCCTATAGGCACACACAAACAACAAACAAGTCAAGCTCTCGCTTAAGCTAGCAACAAGATGAAAGAAAGCATGAATTACTCATTCTAGCATTTCTACAAACACATGCTGTGCACAAAATATAGGAATTACCAAAAGACTAGATTTTTACAATCAAAACCACATTCTAACCCCAAGAACCTACAAAAGATCCTCCATCTACCCTAGAAGGGCACTACTCACACATACTACTAAGACTAGATACTAAAGATAAAGAATTTAACATGATAAAGACAAAAGAAAACATATTCAAGATGATGACTAGTAAAATGAGTAAGAAAATGCAATTAAATAACTAATAGAAGTAATTAGGAGAAGAATTGTACCAAACTTTGATAAAAGTTGCAATCTTTGATGAATAAATAGAAGGAAAGTCTTTTATAATATCAAATTAATTACAACCCAAGTCTTCAACAATAGCTAAAGGAAAGACTAGATCTAAAGATAACTAAGTAGAAAAGTAGAGTAATTAGTGCTAATTATCAAATGATTAGAGTAATGATTAGGAATATTGAAAGCTAAATCTACGGTTTTTGTATCTAGGGTTGTGTGTCCAAAATGAATTAGGAGAGGGGTATTTATAGGTTGGTGGGAAAAGGGGGCAAAAGAAGAAGAAAAGAAAAATTGCGGACTGGGGTCCCCGCCGACCGGCCGCCGGTGGCCTGGACCGGCTGGCGCCCCCTGCCTTTTCTTCCTTCTTCTTTATCTTCCTTTTCACGCGGCTTCAAGGTGGGGTCCCAGCCGGTTCGGCTGGCTGCCGGTGGGCTTGGCCGCCTGGTGCACCCTGCCTTTTCCTCCGTCTTCTTCTTGCGTCTACTGACCCAGCCAGTTCGGCCGGCTGCCGGTGGGCTTGGCGGGTTGGGCTCCTGATCGTGCTTGTCGCGAGCCCGATACAAAGATAAATTACCCAGACTAGGCTAATAACAAATTAATGTAATTAGGGGTCGATCCTCAGGGAGATGGTGTTTCCTATAAGATGTGAAGTGTCTCGCAATTGGATCTTATCTAACAAATATATGGGTTTTGGGAATTTAGTTTTTAAACTACTACAAGGCATAAACGAAAATGAAATAAAAGCAAATGGAAATGAAAACAATAAAGCGAGTGATGAATTAACAATGATGAAAAACATCTAGGGAAGTAGGTTCACACATGTAGATTGACATATTGATGAAATTGGATATGGAACATGCAAATAATTCATTGTGAGTTCGTAAGAATGATGTGTTCATTACAATCATAGATCAGATGGTCTAGCAGGCTTGTAGGCGATTTACTAGGTCTTAATCTACCATGTCATGCTTTGTCTATTCAATTCACGTATCACTACCTTGGAAAAGAATTCCATTTTAGTCGATGATTTCCGGTCATAAATTGTTAACTATCGTTATAGTCCAAACATGCATAGACACAATGTTTTAAAAGCATAATTTCTTTTATCCAATTAACATCTTTTAATCAATCTAACATGGCTATCCTACACCCTAGAAAAACGACTACTTATGCATGATTAACAATGAAAGGGAAACTAAGATTATAAAACTAAGAATGATAAACATGATGAAGGAAATACTAAAAGAAAATGAAACTATAATGTAAAAACGAGAATAAAGATTACCGAAAAGGATGAGCAAAGATTGAAATGGAACAAGAACTTGAATAGGAAATGCAAACCCGAAAACTTGAGTTCCAATTACAAGTAGAACCATACAAACTTATAACTAAACTAAACTAGAGAAAACTAAACTAAACTAAACTAAGAAAGATGAGAGAAAACTAAACTAAACTAAACTAAGAAGAGAAGTGTTGTGTATGTTGTGTGTGAGATTGATGATGAGAAGAGGGGCTGGAGCTCTCTTTATATAGCATTAGGGTTTCGTGGGGGAAGGGGTCAAGCATTGAACATATAAGACAAAAAGGAGAAGTTGAAGCAATTTGCTCGAAGCAGCAAGGATACCCGATCGGGTACACACTTACCCGATTGGGTAAGTTGTCATCTAGAAGCTTTTGACAAACGTTTCATCTCCCTTTGCTTTGACTTGACTTCCATCATCCCCCTTGACCTCTTCAATCGGGTTTGTTGATAGGGTTTGATGTAAACCGATGAATTCTTCCGCCTAATTGATTGATCTTCCGACAACTGCGAAACCGTCTTCACTTATTCTCTCTTTCAAATTAGTGAACCTTCTTGAAAATGCCTTTGACATGGTCAAGCTTGCTTCTTCAAATCGTCGGGTTCTAGGCAAATGCTCGGAAATATAGAAAAAGGGCGTAGAAACGTCACTTTCCCTACAAAACAGGTTAGAACACAGGAATTCGCCTAGAAGACGATATTAGCTCATAAAGTGGCTTAACAAAGCACAAATGACATACAAAACCGAGCTAAATTGGAGGTTATAATGATACAAATATTCACTTATCAGCTCCCCTGACATTTGTTCTTTCTTTCGCTCGTTTGGAGGAGGTAGGTGGTCAAGTCGGTGGGCCGGCTGCCGGTGCCACCTACCGGATGACGCCTCCTCTTCCTCCCTCTTTCTTCTTTTCTTCTTGTGTGTTTGTTTTGTGACAGCTTCTCGGTTCTTATCCCGTCTCGTCCTTGACTCACACTGGGATGTCCTATTTTGTGCCAGGACGGGTTGTCGCCGATGCTGCTCAGCGCGAATGTGATAATTATGGGATTTATGCGCGGCTTCTGGCTATGGTTTCCTACCCTTCTCTTTATCATCGCTTAGGGAGCTGGGCTTCGGATGGTGTTGACTTACTTAAGCGGATCCATAAATTCCCGGTATCTCAGGATGTTGTGGCTCGGGTGGCTGCTTATATTTTTACTAGACTTAGCTTTGCTGTAGCTAAGGGGATGGAGGCCCAGATTGTCTCTCGACTTCCCACCAATTTCATGTAAAATTTTCATGTTATTTTAATGAAAGCTGCGTGTGGGACCTTTGTGTGGGGTCATTGTCGGAGAGTCGCCGTCGGTGTTTGGACAGTTTTGTGCCGTCCCAATTAGGGTTTGTTTTTTGTTTGTTGTTTTTTTTTCTTGGTTTCGTGCGTTTTTTGTTGGGTGGTTGGTGGTGCTGCTGTTTCATACCGGTGGGGTTGCAATCTTGGTTTCTCCGGTGGTGTTGGTTTGGTGGTACCTACGGTGGTGTGGGTCAGGTGGTGGTCCATGTATGTGGTTTGTGCGCCGTGTATGTGCTGCCGCATGTTTACCCATGCACGTGAGTTTTGTTTTGTTTAGTACGTGTCTTGTGCCTTGTCACTATCTTCGTCATGCCTGTTTTAGTACGGTTTCATTGTCCTTTTTCTTGTATTCATGAGTGTCCGAATGGCGGTGGTAGGAGCCTTACTAAGGCTGCCTGGCAAAAGCATTTTCAGGATCGACATTGTATTGCTGGTGCTATGGGTCTTACGCGTCAAACTCTTACTGATAGTCTGACGGTTTTCTCTAATGCTGAGATTACTTTGAAGCGGGTGGGGCTTTGGTTGTGTGGGGAGTGCTTTAAAACCCATACGTTTCGTTCTAAGTGTCGGCATGGTCGGGGTGACATAGTTCCGCCTCCAGATTGTGGCGATGGCTTCGTTAGCTTTATTATTCTTGGTATCCCTAGACCTCCGGCTCCGTCTCACTCGGTTCCTTCATCTTATGATGGGGTTAAGCTTGTTCAATGGTCTGTAGCTTCGCTTGATCGTTTATTTTCTTTGGGTCATCGCACATTGAAATCTATTCCTCCTAAGTGTCGTCTTGGGTTTGCTCGGGTTCTGAAGGGGGTCTTGGATGATGTGGCTGATTCTCATGGTGATTGATGGGCGGTTTGTCGCGTACCGCTCAAGCAAAACAATTTATAAAACCCAACTAATGCGATAGCGGAAGTCGGGGTCGAACCACAAGGATGGAGGGGTCAACTACAAGTTTGAATGAATCCTATTCTAGCCTAATAAGAGATTGATTGGAAGATTAACTAAAAACTAGGAAATGCAAGTAAAAGCTAAATAACAAGGTAAGACAATTAAGGGGAAAAACTAAGGTAAAGGGTTCACCTTAGGGGGATTAATTGGCTAGTCTAGCAATTAGCAAATGGGTAACAAATTCGAGTAGAATTAATTGCTAATGTCTCAACAATTAATAATCATCAACAAAGCCATCGCATTTGTCTCAAATCACCCATAAAAACACTAGTCTAATCATTTCTACCACCGTCGCTTAAGAAATAATCAAACCATACTTGATAAAATGGGTAACTTTCGTTCACACATTTCATCAAACACTTAGTGTGTATATGCGTAATACCCAAATAATTACCACAAATCTACTAATCACCCAACTAATTATCCCACATAATCCTCCCTTAGGCTCCCCCTAAACCCTAGAAGGGAACTACTCACTCATTCTAAGGGAAATCAAACAACTAATGGCAAGGAATAGTGAACTGAACATTATGCTATGGAGATGAATAATTATAACAATCAAATGATAAACAATAAACTAGAAATGAAAATAAATTGCATAAGTAACAAAAAGATGAGAAATGTATACCAACAAGCTTGTATTAGTGAATAAGGAGAATGTCTTCAACCCAAAATCCTCAATACAAACCCAAAAGTGAAATAATTCTACTAGGAAAGACTAGATCTAACAACTTGAAATGAGAAATTAAGTTTAATTAGGAAACGATTAAGAGAGTAATTAGTGCTTAATAGAGGTTACAAATTATCTAGGGTTTTGTGCTAAGAGATAATGAAAAGCTGCTTACAAAATATTAGGGGAAGGGTATATATAGGTATCTCGAAAATTAAGAAAGAAAATAGAAGAAAAGTCGAATTTGCGGTGCTGTGTTCCTGGCCGGTCGACCGGCCGCCAGTCGTTTGGCCGGCCGGGAGCACAACAGTAGCTTCAATTTCTTCGTCTTCAAAATTCTTCTAAGTATGTAAAATGTGTTCCTGGACGGTCCACCGGCCGCCGGCCTCCCACCGGCCTGGAGCACAACTTACGCCCCAAGTAGCTACTGGTGTAGTGCAGGCCGGGTAACTGACCGGCCGCCGGTCGACCGGCCAGCACTACCTGGGCTGACTTCTTCACTCTTTCCTTTTCCTTAGTTGTGGAGTTGCAGTCTAGGCCGGGTGGCCGGCCGCCGGTCAGTTGGCCGGCCTGCACCACCTGGGTATGCTTTCTTCACTTCTTCATCTCATCTTCGAATCCCGACTCATGCAAGACCTTTATGCTCCGATTTCTTCATTTTCGCCTTAATTCCTACAGATTAAGATCGACATTCATAGCACGGGAAATCGGGAAGCAAAATGCAATCAAGGGCACGCAAATCCGTGTAAACGGACCAAAATGGGGACGAAAATGAGAGGAAAAATGTGACTAATTAAATGCTTATCAGTGATCTCTCCTGCTGGGTTTGTTTGCTTGTGTTGCCTATTTGTTTGCTTAAGACCTTCGCTCCTAGGAGTAATCTTGAGTGTAGGACGGCTGTTAGGCGACAGCGTCAGGAGGAGAGTATTACCAGGGCTATTCTTGCTTGGGGGGGTGCCTGGAGGGGGATTGCAGCTTTTGTAGGAGTGTTTGGCTGAGTTTCCTCCTTCGTTTCATGTGGGGTAAGATCTGGATTTGAGTGAGCTTAACCTCCGCCAGTGTCGGCGGAAGGTTTGTAATGGTCACTATACTGCTGCTGTTAGGGCGCTTTCTTCCTCTGGCGTCGCCCCCTACTCTGATGCTACTCTTGGTGCTATGCGAGAGAAGCATCCTGTCGCCCCATCTCTTTCGCTGCCTCATTTGCCTGTGAATCATCATTCTCTTGTTGCCTTTTCGGCGGTGGTATTAGATATGATTCGTGGTTTTCCGCGTGACACTTCTTGCGGGAGGGATGGGCTTCGTGCCCAACACTTTATGGACTGTTTGAGTGGTGATGTTGTGGCTGTCTCTGATGATTTGATCGCTTCTGTTACTAGGGTGGTTAATCTTTTCTTGAGGGTCGGTGCCCTATAGCCCTTGTTGAGTACATTGACAGCGCTCCGATTACGCCGCTTGTTAAGCCGGGCGCAGGTGTTCTTCCTATCGTTGTTGGCACTGTCTGGAGACGTCTTGTCTCTAAGGTTGGTGCTTGTTTGGTTGATCCTTCTTTGTCTACTTAGTTTGCTGGTCTGCAGTTTGGGGTTGGGGTGTCCGGTGGAGGAGAGGCTGTCTTGCATGCCTTGAATCGGCTCATTGAGGCCCGTGGTGGTGATGTGGGATTGTCTATGTTGCTAGTTGATTTCTTGAATGCTTTCAACCTTGTTGATCGTGTGACCATGCTACATGAAGTCTGTCATTGTTGTCCGGTTCTTTCCTGTTGGGTGGAGTTTTGTTACTTTAGCCCTGCCCGTCTTTATTATGGGGAACATTGCTCGTGGTCTTGTCAGGGTGTTCAGCAGGGTGATCCGTTAAGCCCTTTGCTTTTCGCTTTGGTTTTGCAGCCCTTAGTGTGCAAAATCCGGGACTCTTTTGATCTTACTATGCAGGCCTGGTATTTGGATGACGGCACCATTGTTGGGGACACTTTGGAGGTGGGGGCTGTTTTGGATTTGATTATGGTAGATGAGCCTCGTTTTGGTCTCCATCTTAATGTGGCTAAGACTGAGGTCTTTTGGCCTATTGAGGATCCTCGGAGTCGGCTTCCCAGTGTTTTCCCCCTACTATTACCCGGCCCTTGCGTGGTGTCTCTGTTTTGGGTGGACCTGTCAGTGCTTGTCCTATTTTTGGCAGTGAGCTTGTGGCGAGGAGAGTGACTAAGAACATTGAGCTTATGGATTTAGTCGTGAGAATCGAGGACCCTCAATGCGAGTTGCTTCTGCTCCGTGCTTGTACTGGTATTTCTAAGCTCTATTTTTCTCTTCGTACTTGTTCCCCTAATGTCTTTGGGTCTGTCCATCTTCGCTTTGATGCAGCACTTCGTTCTAACTTGGAACGTATTGTCACCACGTCTGGGCCTGGTTTTGGGGATTGGCAGTGGCGCCTTGCCACATCCCCTTTTCAGTTGGGTGGGCTCGGTGTTTATGCTGCGGGGGATGTTTTACACTATGCTTTTGTGGCTTCCCGTTTGCAGTCTGCAATTTTGCAGGCTACGCTCCTACGACCTTCTGGTATTGTGGATGTTGGTCCTACTTTCGACGATGCCTTGCGGGTGTTATCTGAAACTACAGGTTCTGATTTTTTACGTGATCCTAGTGAAATCGCTACCCACCCCTGAACTTATGAAGAAATTGGCAGATATATATTTCGCGACGGTTGCTGCTTTTTCAGAATCGGTTTTCTCTTTGACTGATAGGTCTGTCGTTACCCTTTCAAAGATAAAACCTTACGGTCTCAACAAAATGCAGTAAAGGCAGTCGGGTGTCGAATCCACAGAGAGAGGGATCTGAAAGAACCCTGAGTACCCATCGAGATAACAGAAAAACTCATGAGAGGCTAACCTTTCTATCATCTGATCAATAAAAGGAAGGGGGAAATGATCTTTCTTGGTGGCGGCATTTAACTGCCTATAGTCTATACACATCCGCCACCCAGTTACTAGTCGAGTAGGTGTCAATTCATTCTTTTCATTTTTAACAATTGTAGTACCTCCTTTCTTGGGTACGACCTGAACTGGGCTTACCCATTTAGAGTGACCAACTGAATAAATAATGCCTGCATCGAGTAGTTTCATCACCTCGGTCATCACAACCTCCTCCATCTTTGAGTTCAACTTCCGCTGACCCTGTCTGCAAGGTTTGTGACCTTCTTCCAGCTCAATCCTGTGCATACAGACATCAGGGCTGATGCCCTTGATGTCATCCAGTTAATAGCCCATCGCTTACCTGTTCCTCTTAAGTACAGCCAACAAAGCGGTTAGCTGTTCCTCTTTCAGTTTGGAACTAACAATAACTGAAAATTGCTCAGTAGTATCAAGAAAAGCATATTTAAGGTGAGTTGGAAGAGGCTTACGCTCGGGAACTTTTACCTCGGCGGAACACAAGGCATGACCCAAGTGTCCTAGCTGTTCTTCCTCTGCGTCAGTCAATTCTACCTCATCTGCAGTAGCTTCAAGCAATTTGAGCACGGCGTCATCGTCATCAGAATAATCTGCACACTCATCTAACAAATTCAAAAACTCCAACGGATCCTTTATCAAGGAATCCGGCCAAAACTCATAAGTGAACTCATCAATGATATCAACAGAAAAGCAAGTATCCTCTATCATTGGTCTAGATAAAGTGTCAGGTAGACTGAACAAAACTATATCATCCCCTACAGCTAGAGTTAAACGCCCGAGTTTAACATCTATAATGGCTCCAGCAGTACACAAAAACGGCCTACCCAAAATAATTTGGGTACGGGTATCCTCAGCAATGTCTAAGACTATGAAGTCAACTTGAATAAAAAACTTGCCCACCTTAACGGGCACGTCTTCTAGGACACCTAAGGGTCTCCTAACAGATATATCAGCCATCTGTAGGGTGATATTGGTCATTTTCAGACAACCCATGTTAAGCTTACGACAGATAAAATAAGGCATGACACTAACACTAGCTCCAAGATCACATAGTGCCTTATCTATCACGACATCTCCTATAACACAAGTAATAGAGAAACTACCCGGATCCTTTAGTTTAGGGGGAGACTTATTCAAAATTAAACTACTAGACTCTTCCATGAAAGCGACAGTAGCGAAATCCTCAAGTGCCTTTTTACACGTAACAATATCTTTCATAAATTTGGCGTAAGGGGGTACTTGAGTGATTAGCTCGGCAAAAGGCACAGTTACCTGAATGTTTTTAACCATGTCTACAAATTTGCTGAACTGTTTCTCCGTCTTTGAATCACGCAAACGACCTGGGTATGGGACTCTGACCACCGGAAGCGGGTCCCCAATTTTCTCTTTACTCGGTACCTTCGCAGCAGGGGGGGTACGTCATCGCACACGACCTCAATTTGCGTGCTTGATATCTGACATTCACTCGACCGAGACTTCTGTGCACTCGATCGAGTGATTCCTTCCTCATCATCCTTCGATCGAGTGGAAGGGCTACTCGATCGAGGGTCTCCTATGACCAGATCACTCGATCGAGGAGGTATACTACTCGATCGAGGACTTTCTTCAGCAAGCCTACTCGATCGAGTGGTGGGTTTACTCGATCGAGTAGTTTCCTTATCAAAATGCTTCGATCGATCGTCTTTCTCAGTCGATCGATCACTTCTCTGCACATCTTTAATTAATTCGTCCAAGACATCATCGACCTCGGTATGTGTGCTTTCAGGGACGTGTACAGGACCGTCATAAGCACGACCACTTCTCAGATTTATGGCATTGACTGGGTCATTGTTTGGGAGTAGTGAATTGCATCTGTCGAGCAGTTTCTGGAGGGTATCCGCACTAGATTGTTGCTCAAGCTTTTGTGCATTGATAGTGGCCTTGAGATCTTCATACTCGGCTTGGGTAATGAGTACCTTGCCTTCATCTACGGGTGGTTGAGATTTTGCAGCGATTAACTCGTCATATAACTCGGAGAAAGAACCCCCTTGCTTGAATTTCCTATAAGCAAGAACCCTTGCTGAATCAGCCAAACAAGTAATAGGGTCATGTCCTTCATCACCACATCTACCACAAACCATCTCAATAGCTTGAATTTGGTGTATTTCACCCAAATTCCCCGTATCTACCACATGAACTTCTTCAACAACAGTGTCTCTCCTTCTTTCCGCTCTAGGATTACCGTAACTAGCAGAATGGATGGCCATATTTTCAATAAGTTGCCACCCTTCATCATGCTCCACATTAGCCTGAAATCTCCCTCGTGCAGCAGCATCTAGAACCATTCTTTGCTCATAAAGCAACCCATTGTAAAATTGGTTGCACAAAAACCATTGCTCAAACCCGTGATGCGGAACTGAGCGAACTAGCTTCTTGAACCTGGCCCATGCCACACTCAAACCTTCAGTAGTAGATTGAGTAAAATTCGTGATCTGGCTGCGCAACGCATTGGTTCGCTAAGGAGGAAAATACCGTCTATAGAAGGCTAGAGCTAACGAACTCCAATCTTTAACCCCAGCAGCCTTCTTATCTAAATCTCTCCACCAATCCTTAGCATCATCAGTCAAGGAAAAAAGAAAAAGGAATTCCTTCACCTTGTCTTGCGTCACACCAGCAACTACAGGAATGGCGGAACAATAATCTGTAAATACCTCTACATGCCTAGCTGGGTCTTTATCTACCATACCCCCGAATAAATTCCGCTCCACTAAAATGTAGTAAGACGGATGTATTATGAAGGTACCCTCATCAGCAAGAGGGAGAGTAGTTCCCCTAGGTAGAGTCTCAGCACTGTGCTCAGAGTGACTCGCAATCTTAGGCATCCTGCAGAGAAACTACAGCAGTGGCAGGTTCAAATGGTCCTCTTATAGGATTTATACCTGCAAATACTAAACACTAACTCAAATATGAGAACAGCCTCAAGGAACAAGTTCCTTGAGATCAAAGACAAACTAAATAAAGCTACAAAATTACACCGCCTCCCCGGCAACGGCGCCAAAATTTGATAGGTCTGTCGTTACCCTATCAAAGATAAAACCTAACGGTCTCAACAAAATGCAGTAAAGGCAGTCGGGTGTCGAATCCACAAAGAGAGGGAATCCTATAACTTGCTAATTCTGTCAAAGTAACGGAATTGGGGGGTTTGTTTAGTTGATTTTCTAACGCTACAAGAGAAAAGGGGAAGAGAAATAAAGAGTAAAATAACAGAAAGGAGAAGAACTAGGATCGTCGGTTCCCCATGGCATCTAGGGTCAGGATTAAAATCAAAGTAAAGTCTAAACAGGTTTGTGGATAGTGAAAAGGTCCTTTCGGTCCGCTATTCACCCTAAGATATACTAGCTTAGCTCTCGCCCTCATTAGCATAATCCCAATGTTCATCATTGATCTTTCCTTTTCCAATCTCTCGATCTAGGTCAAGGGAGTATCAAGTCAATCAATTGAATGCGTCGACTCAAACAATTAAAAGCTATTAAATGCGATGATTGCATCCAAACCTAATCTAAAGATTACTAATCAATTCATCTTACCTACGCCACGGTTCCCCTAAATCCTAGCAAAGGAATTAGCTACGCATAATTGAAAGAAGAACAACAACAATAATAGATAAGAAACAAAAAGACATAGCGAAATAACTAATTGAATTCCAGAACAATAATACCCGAATTTGAAAGAAGAAGAAAGTCAGAGAAAATCCTCAAATTCAGATTCAAAAATAAAAGTCCAAAAATCAAGTCTAGGGTACGAAAATTCTTTTCTAGTCTCCTCTCTACAGTCTAGAGTCTAGAGTCTAGAGTAAGGAGTCTTTATTGTTCTCGTTCTTCACCCTTAAGTAAAAAGAAAAATCACAAATTACAATGCGTCCATTGCTTAACACACTATCTCGCGAAGCCCATCAACTTGTAACCACTCGATCGAGCAGAATTTGTTGTTCAAAGCACTCGATCGAGTAACCATAGTGCTCGATCGAGTAAACGTCCAAAGCCAGCAGCTCGATCGAGCAGAACAACGCTCGATCGAGGTCTTCTAAATAATAAAGTAGTCGATCAAAGGCTTTTACACCTCGAACTAGTGTTTTGCTTGTGGATTTCGTTCTTCCATTCCTTCAACATGACTTCACGCATTCCGAGACACCAAGATTCCTTTCCGACTCACTTATGCATGCTTGAGGAGCTACAAAATAGCTAGTTTTCCGTCATTCTGGTCCATATCTGCAAATATTACAAAACAAACCAAAGTAGACTATTCGGGGGACATTTGTAGTAAAACACTACTAAATAAGCATGGAAATGCGTGCAAATATGGCCTAAAAGGTCTATATAAAATACACGCATCATTGACACCGCGTCAGCTTGCGTTGTGGAAGTCTCAGCAAGGTGCCCACGCTTCTGATTAGTTGCGTGCGGTTCCTATCTCTGGGTTGGGTCAGACGATGAACAGGAGGATTTACCGTAGTGTGCTGGGGTATCGACTGGGTGTTCCGTTATTCACGGTATCTAGGTCTTGTCCTGCTTGCTCTCGAGTTTTTGCTGATGATGTGTATGGGGACCACGCTGTTTCTTGTACTGGTACTGTGGGGGTTAAGCATCGGCATAACCTCGTTCGTGACACCTTATTCGACATATGCTATATGTCTGGTATTTCTACGGGCAAGGAGATTGATATCGGTTTGGTTGACGGGCATGGCAGATCTCTTCGCCTTCGGATTTGCTACTTTATTCGTGGGATTGAAGGCGTGATGTGTGTGTTGATTTGACAGGGTCTTCCCCCTTGACTTAGACTGGGATGTCCGATTTTGTGCCGGGACGGGTTGTCGCCGATGCTGCTCAGCGCAAATGTGCTAAGTATGGAGATTTATGCGCGGCTGCTGGCTATGGTTTCCTACCCTTCTCTTTCTCTTCGCTTGGAGAGCTGGGCTCTGATGCTGTTGACTTGCTCAAGCGGATCCAGAAATTCTCGATATCTCAGGATGCTGGGCCTCGGGTGACCGCTTATATCTTTACTAGGCTTAGTTTTTCTATACCTAAGGGGGTGGGAGCCCAGATTGTCTCTCGGCTCCCCACCAACTTCTTGTAAACTTTACATTTTATTTTAATGAAAGCTGCGCGCATCTTATAATAATAAAAAAATAATAATAATAGTAATGTAAATTTTTTATGGGGGTGGGGGGCCAGATTGTCTCTCGGCTCCCCACCAATTTCATGGAAATTTTTTATTTTTCTATTAAAAAATAAAATAAAATAGTAATAATAATAATAATAACTTTTTTAATTAATTATTAATAATAATAAATAATACTCCCTCCGTTTTTTATTGTTCTTCCCATTTGGTTTTGGATCAAAAACCAAGGAAATAGTGATTATGAGTTAGTGGGCTATTTTTAAGCTAAAAAAAATAGGACTAATCAAGTGAACTTAAGTCATAATCTTTCCCACCATTTCTTCTTGGTAACTTAAAACAAATATTTATGGTAGAAAATAAAGAGGGAAAGTGGGATACCTTTCCCAGGCTAGTTACATGATAATTGGGGGGAAACCAAATTGCATGAAAATTTAAATTTCCTACCTAAATACATCATCTCATACCAATGCTATATAAAAAAGGCATAGTCTTTATACAACCACATTGAGAGTCCAAGTACTGAAAAATTACAAGAAATTAGGAGTTCAGTTACATAAACCAACTTAAAAGAGAATACTACCAAACTACATAAACCAACTTCTTAGCAAACACATTTACACTATGAAGAAACCGAATTTGAAGGATGATGAAAGGCATAGAATTGTTTGCCTTTTACTTGAGAGTTGCAAAAATGGAAAGCCAGCTCATGGAAAAATCAGTGAGGTTGCTGGGTTGTTCAATGTATCAAGGCGGTCTGTTTGTACCCTCTGGACTGCTGCAAAAAAAACTGAGGCAGAATCAAGTGCCAATAAATGTTAGAAGTAAGATTCCAGGGAAAAAGGGAAGAGACAGATTACCATGTCCAATTGAAAAAATATTGGCGCTGGAAGTGTCAAAGAGAACAACACTCAAGCGCTTGGGTAAAGCAATTGGTCATGCACCATCAACATGTCATAGATGGGTTAAACAAGGTATCATCAAGTCTCATACTAATGCTATAAAACCAGATTTAACCCAAGACAACAAGTATTTTAGGTTACATTTTGTCATGAGTAAACTTGTCTTTGATAGGGTCTTAAGGTGTGTGAAATTCGAAGATATGAGTCACATTATCCATATAGACGAAAAATGGTTTTATATGACCAAGCCTAATTGCAGATACTACATTGGCAGCAATGAACCAACACCTTATAGAAGTTGTAAGAGCAAGAGATACATAACAAAAGTCATGTTTCTAGCTGCTGTTTCAAGGCCAACTTACAATAGCAATGGAGAAGTTCTCTTTAATGGTAAAATTGGTATTTGGCCATTCACATATCAAGAACCAGCAAAAAGACGAAGTAAAAATAGAGTTGCTGGTACTATTGTCACAAAACCAGTGGAATCCATCACCAAAGAAGTCACCAAAAGAACATTAATAGACAAAGTGATACCAGCCATTCAACAGAAATGGCCATCAACAGCAACAAAAGAGATTAGCATTCAACAGGACAATGCTAAGCCTCATATAAATGGGAAAGACATAGAGTTTGTAGAGGCAGCAACAACAGATGGGTTTAACATCAAGCTAACCCAACAACCAGCCAACTCACCTGACTTAAACATCTTAGATTTAGGTTTTTTTAGGTCAATTCAGTCTTTACAAGATGAACACCCAGCAAAAAGTGTTGAGGAATTGGTGAAGAACGTTTCAGATGCATATGCAGAACAAACTGTAGAGTGTTTGGACAATGTATGGTTAAGCTTACAAGCATGCATGATTGAGATAATGAAAAAAAAAGGACACAATAACTACTCTCTACCACACTTAGGTAAGGCTGCACAAAGAAGGCAAGGGACATTACCAAGGGATTTAGTTGTCGATGAAGATTTAGTGGCAGAATGTACCCAATTTTTAATTACTTGTGGTTTGATTACAAATTTAGAAGAACTAATGTTAGAATTAGGTATCCAAGTCCCATTCTAAAGTAATGTATGGCAGTTTGTTTGACAAACAAACAAAGAAGTCAGTTTTTGCTATGTTTGTTTGTCAACACAACCTGTATTTGTCCTTAGGACTTGTCTTTAGTTTGTTGAATGACAATTCTAAGAATCTTATGCTCAGAATAGCTATTTTGATGTCTGAAAATTGTAAGTTTAAGTTGGAATGAATGCAAAGTTAAGTTTAAGTTTAAGTTGGAATGAATGCAAAGTTAAGTTTAAGTTAAGTTTCAATGAATGCAAAGTTAAGTTTAAGTTGGAATACAAAATTACTCTCAGCAAGCATGTTGTCCTCATAGAGTAAACTAACCTCATATAAGTACCTCATCAATCAGAGTCATACATGGAGCCCTAGGTTATAGTTCCTCAACATGACACAAGTCCAATTGGTGGCATCAAATATGGGTCAACAACTATAAAACCCAAGTAAAAAGAGTACCTCAACATGGCTACATCTAATGGTGACATTAGTAGCAACAACATGAACCTCTTTTATTTGGGTGATACACTATATAAGTCATTACTATCTGGTTGGGTAGCCTCTCTGTCCTCAGTGGACCTTCATTGAGGTTAAAGCTAGCAGTAAACCCAACAACATCATAAACACCATCAACATAAAATAATCAACATAGCAGTCAACCCAACATCAACATCAACACAAAATCAACAGCAATAAAGTAATATACCCACCATCAACAACATACCAACCAACATCAAACCTACCATGAACATAAAACTAACAACATACAACCAACAACACCAGAACAATCATCATCAACAACAACAAAGCCACTTTCAACATACCCATCATCATAACAATCAACCCAACATCAACATTAACACAAAATCAACAGCAATAAAGTAACATACCCACCATCAACAACATACCCACCAACATCAAACCCACCATGAACATAAAACTAACAGCATACAATCAACATCAACATCAACATCAACACAAAATCAACAGCAATAAAGTCACAATATAAACAACAACCGGTACTTCAAAACTATTAAGGTCACAATATAAACAATAAATAACCAATATAAACAGTATAAACAATGAGTGACGAGAAATTAACCTCCCTTGTTAATTCTTTTGTTGCGTCTCTCCATAAACCCGTTTACATACTCATTAAACCGCTTTGAGCATGGTGACAATTCAGAAATCCTCAACCTCTCTTTTTTTAGGAGTTCTATGAATACATCTATCAAGATCCTCGACACAATCAGGGAGTTCTTCAACACATGAGTCAGGAACAACCGTATTTGTCTCAAGATACAGGGAAGAAGTCGCCTCGGAATCATCGTCGACGTCGGAATCAAGGAGCGATCCATAACCAGAGTAAGTATCAGGAGCCACATGAGTGACATGACCAACTCCAGGTATATACAACAAGCCATCCAAAGAAGAATGATAGGAGGAAGATCCAACCTTCTTCTTCGCGGAAGGAGGTTTAGAATCAGGATGGAGAACAAAAACTTTATCCATAAATAGAGAATGAGAGAAGTAAAAACCAATGAAGGATGAAGAAAGGAAGAAGACAAAGGAAGAGATTAGGAGTAAAGAAGGATTTAGAGAGAGGATGGAGAAATGAAGGAAGACAAAGGAAGATATAGAACGGCGGAAATACAAAGAGATTTAGGGTTTCATATTTAGAATGATCTAGAGAGATGATAGGGTTGGGAAATGAAGGAATGAATGAAGACGCATAAATGAAGAAAGAGAGAAAAAGTGGTTGGGAAATATTGGTGGGAAGATTAATAAATGGAGGGAATAGTTAGTATAAGTGGGTAAGTTTATGGAGACTTAAATGGGATTAGATGGGTTAAGTGTAGGTTATTTTTCGTAAATATGTAAGGCCAATTAGGATAGTTTGGTCATTTTACAAGAAAAAGAAGACTCATTAAAAGAAACAAATCAAATGAGAAGATTATAGTGGTTAGGCCCAAAAAGGATAGTGGGAAGATTATAGGGATATGGAGGGAGTAATAATAATAAAAACTTTTAAGTTTAAGATGAGTAGAATTGAAATGAGATGAATATAGTGAAGCTGAACTGAATTGAATAAAGCTGAGCTGAACAAAACTGAACTGAAATTAAGTTAGAAAAAACAGCGCCTAATTTGCTCTTTAAGTTTTTTTTACTTTTTACTGTATTTCATACAAGGTTTTGAAATCAAGTTTAAAAAAGACTATTAATTATGGGGCATTCTGAGAAGCGAACTCGGGACCTCTCGCACCCAAAGCGAGAATCATACCACTAGACCAAATGCCCTTTTGTTGTTATAATTGGACTAAACATATTAAATATTTCATAATGTTACACAGAAATAAATTTACCCGGATGCGTTTCTCACTTTCTTGGCACCCAATCGTTTATGCGCGAGCGACTCCCCTACGTTGACTTTGGTGCTTAACTCTAGGATTCAGTACTTAAAAAAAAAACTACTGAATTCTAATATATAAATAAATCGATAATTACTTAACTACTAAGTAAATTTTCAAATAAATGTCAGTTATAATTAGGATTTTACGCAATTTCGTGTACACATTTTACTCAATGAAATACATACTTCTATTTTTCATAGTTTTTGAATTACATACGCTTTCTTTAGAAAACAAGAAAAAGGTATCGAGAGAAATCGGCCCGTAACACTTAGCTTGTGTAGTCGTGTCTTCAAGGCATTATGTAGTGAACTCTTATTGAAAATACTGAAATCTTATTTTGATCCGATAACAACGCAACTGAAACAGACCTAGCCTCATCTTACTACCTTAGCGGCGCAAACCTAACTCAAACAAGTCAACAACCCATTTCGCATGTACAGTGTATACAGTATACATAGAGCTCTTGAAAATGAAATACAGAGCATTTCACTCTTTGTACATTCCATCCACAGAAAACAGGGCGATATGTACAATCTGCACAACTATTTTAGTCGGGCACCATCTTATTCGAGGACATCTCGTATTTTGTCAAACGGCGTAGTATCTACACAAACGTATGGATCTATACTCTCTTCATCACTCCTTTTGCTTATGCTTTCTCAAGGAAGCTTCGTAATTTGTACGCCCTTGGTATCGAATCTTTGATGACCAAAACTAGAATACCCGGCATAGCACTATGACTAGTATTACAACAGAGCATCCCAACGCCTGCAACAAGTAGTAAATTATCAGTACAAACAATTTTTTTAGAGCCAAAATATGACAATAACAGACCCAAGAAAAAATACACGTTAACTGAATACGAAGGTAAAAACATACTGCAATGGCGGAAGCAGCTAGACCAGCCCGTTCTCTTGGGTCTCTGCGATAGTAGCTTCCGAGATATAGAAATGCAGCATAAAACCACATCACAGGACACACAAAACCTAAAAGAAAACTGTGGAAAGCGGAATTATTAGAAGGATTCAATGAAGATGATACTGGATAGCAAAAAAACTGTGAAAAGTTACAAAACTTACGAGAACCACCCTAACCCGCAGCCAAAGCAAGGGAGAGGCTTATCGTAGATTCCCGCTTGGTAATCCTCTACGTCTTTGATCAGAGAATATTTGACCTTTCCATGTCCTGTAACATCCTTTATCTGCCCTATAAAAACATAAATTTGTCTCTCAGAGAGATATCAATGTTGTTTCCTTTGCAAATACAAAGCTAAATAGTCACAGTACAATTTAGGCGAGTGCAAAATCACAGAAGTCTTTTAGTAAAAAAATGGTGGTACTTGCAACATATTTTATGATCGAAAACTAAAAGTTATCAGCCGCTACTGTTTCCTAAGATGGGTCAGGGGTTGAATGCCTGACATTAAGTTTGAAACATTCGCCATCAACCAATGGGTCAGCAGGGGCAACATGTTAGTTTATGCACTGAAACGCATATGAACTTACAAAGTTTGATCCCTACCTAAACTGGGAGGAGCTTTTTAATGACCTATCAATATAGCCAATTCTTCGTACAGGCTGTTGCTTGCTTGAGGAGACGAGACTTATCCTCGACTTGAACTAGGAAGGACAAAATTTACAACTCCGCAATATGTACATTTTCTCCCTTCTTCTTACATCTCATTTTCAGCCTAAATCTCTCTTGTTTCCCACATCAAACCAAAATATATGACTCCACTACTATGCCCAACCATACATAACATCCTATCTTAAAGCTTACGTTTGGTACAAAACCTACGACAGTGAGCTCAACAATATATCGACAATACTCATTTTGAATTTGGATGGTTACCTTTAAATACTTGGAGGTATTGAGCCGTTGGTCTCAAAATATCTAAATGTGTATTTGATACTGATTTCTTCAACGAAACATCTTCCTTTAAGTACTCTAGATCTTCAATATTAGTACCTGCTGAACCAACCAAATACACAATCATCATCTTAGAGCAGGGCAAAAAAAATCTTAAGCTCATCAAATCCGATTAGCATTTGAGCCCAGCGTTCTTCGGAAACTTTACTTTTGTCAAAAGTAGTATACAAAAATTACACACCAGTCGGCAGTCACCAATGTGACCAGTGACGGAATCATTACAATTTACAATTATAATGGCAGGGAGTAAACCCAATTCTGACTTTATTTTAACAAGAGGGGTCAAGGGTTTAAACTTTAAAGTGTAAGCTTTAATCCCTTTATATTATGCTCAAACCTTCACCTTTGAGCAAGCGTCCTTCTCATATCAGTTATCGGATATATGTCTATGATGAACAAATATCAGATCCGCAGATATGAGAGGACAATGTTTGTCCATTATCGAGTACAGTGTAGCAACTGAAATTTCACAAATTCTATGTTGTCTAACAAAACAGCCAAATCCGCACTGTAGTAGTCGGATATTGGGCTACAGTTTATTAAAGGGAAAAAAAGTGCGAGGGAGAATCAGTACTCTTGTCCATTATCAACGGCGACATCCAGTAAACCTGAGCTGAGAATAACCCGGTGCGCCACAATAGCCTGATCTCTGCCTGAACAAAATAAAAATTAACATAATCTAGGAGTATAACATCTACCGAGTATATCACAGATTCACAGTACATATCAGTATCACATATCACAATTCACGACTCAGAATCCAAAATTCTCATCTAAACATATGTAGATGTAACCATGGCATCCTCACAGTATTTTTAATACGAAATACTGAAAGACATCCATAAACTAAAAAGGGATTCAAATTTTCCAGATAATAATATTACAAAATACACACAACAATGTCCTTCACTGGGCATTTGCAAATTCATATCCTAGTTATCAGCAAATTAAAGTTATAGTCTTGTACGACTTGGAGTCTAAACTCCACTCCGAAATCTATTAGGATTAGCCTCGTACCAACTCTACCAAAATGAATAGCATGAAATGAACTTCAGAAATTTAGACATGAACTGGCTGATGTACTAATAAGTAAGACAACTAAATGATTGAAAGGCGAAAGCAAGATTTTTCAAAACTTTCTTTTTATTCAAAATATCGACAATTTGTTTAGGGTTATTTTCAAAACTCGCCATCATCATCATAAATAGTGTACAAAATAGAATTTAATTTTTTTTTAACATCAAAGTTGGGCGAAATGTACGAAGAATTGCTTGACAGTTTCCTAAAACCTTATATAGTTTACAATTGATCCGCCGTGACAGTACACATGTATTCCTTCCCATTTCCCTATTCCTTTCCTATAAATTTATTTTGTGTATTCAACAGCTTATTGACGGTTTCAATGAATGATTCATATCAGCTGGCCCTAGATCATGTAGAGATTAAGGCTCTCATGTTGTTGCCTGTTGGCGATGTAAACTTGTAAAGCAAAAATAGAAAGAAAAGGAGACTCAGACTGATGATCTTCTAGGAAAACAGATGACAAACCTCAACACTTACTATTGAAATAGTAATTACATGCTAAATTCAAACAATTATCTAGTAATTGATTTAGGTAGAATTATTATCCCATGATATATAAACAACATAATTAAGATTAAAAATCAATTAAAGATTTTCCAACTATGAAGATCAATTCTTTATCAATATCATAAATTCATAATACTCCCTCCTAATCACTCATTTCTTCCCCTTTTACACAAAAATTAAGCAAAATGAATTTGGATCACACAAAACACACTACCCCACATACAAATGAATTTAAACCACGCAAAACACACTACCCCACATCCAAAAAGGGAAAGAGGGAAGAAAACCCGACTTACCCAATAAGGAAAGAGGGAAGAAATGACCAATTAGGAGAGAGTATGTCTATAGTTTGCCAAATTTCTATAATTCATAATCAGCAAACCCAGAAAACAACCGGATCAGTAGTTATCAAAGTTAATAACTTTACATGCTTTAGCTATGAATCTGTGATATAACAAAATGAAAACAGGACATACAGTTAAACATATAAACGGTTTTTCTAAGGCGTACTTTACTATACAAGCGAAAGGTCACCATGACATCAAATTAGCATGATAGACTCCTTCACAAACTTTCTTAGAAGACACAAGTTAGAAAATCCGATATACATGAAACGCAAAAGAAATCATAGAAGAGTTACCTTGTTAGTTTAGATTAGATTGTGTGTTAAAAGGGTAGGGGAGAAAAATCAATGGGGTTTTGGAGAAGTCTAAAAGAAAACAAACTACTTTTATAATTTTCAATATAACTGACTAACTGAGCAATTAACAAGCGGGAAGGTGGGCATGCAAGTAGTCTAGTAAATTAGTAACCATTGACATTTTCTTAAGGTATGACTTTTTCTCATTTCTTCTCTTTTGGGTTTTGTTTACTTTTCCATTACACCCTCATTTTGGCATCACCCGGTGGCTTTCGAGTTGTCCATGGACTAGACGATTAATTGGACGCATTAATAACACAAACCGCTCATTTTAAAATCTATTAAATCGGGACAAATTTAAACGGACAATTTTATTAGCCTTTTTTTATGATACTGGAATGATTTAAGGGAAAATGATATAAATAATTATAGAGAATGAGACAATGCTACTGTAAAACAGAAAATGGTACATAATGCACTCACATTTGATATTTTAGAAGGGATAACAAGAAAAGGCAACTTTTTACTGCCCATTTCAATGGAGTCAGATTTATTAGAAAAAAATTGTTGCAAATGGTTATACAATCTCTTTCAAAAGCCACGGTCAAAAACTTGCAGTGCTATTAATAATTACACCAAAAATCATCCTTTTTCTCCCTCATATTTGAACTTGGAGATGTGTCATAAACACAAAAAAAAAACACAAGAATCGGTGTTACCGTGGGTTCATTTAAGGTTTTCAATCTAATTAACAGTATATGATGATTCGACGACTGAGACATATCAATCCTAATCTAACTGTTGCTTGCTTTTACTTTTCTTCATCTTCGCCTTAAATCGTGATTTGACCATTAAGGTTTGCACTGTATTTGCGAAATTCCCTACCGCCATCGAGAGGAGGAGAAACCCACAAAAGACAACCTGCCAATAGAATGCATCGATCGTTATTCTTCTGATGGGGTGAGTTTTAGTTAGGCGAAAGCTCATTGTGACTTTAAAGCAAGATGTTTTACACCCGGAAAAAAAAATTAATAACACTCCAGTCACCTGCCATTCGGATACAACTCCAGTAAATGCTGTTCGGATCAACAACAATCCCACATATGCCTCAAAACCCTGAAAAGGTCACAAGAATGTACACATTAAGTATACCCTACAATAATCATCATTTTCACAAGCTTTACTGCAACACCCAATATTCACCCCTCTTAGGGTCTGTTTGTAAAGATAATAGCGTGAGGTTCCGTAAGTTCGGTACTACGGAGTAATTTTTTTATCCTAAAAAGCTTTGAAGGTCTCAAAGCGCAAACCCACGATCTCTCTATATGATACAGCAACTTGCAAAACAGACATAAATGGTGCAAGATATCTCTAAGAAAGTTGTAGCGTATAGAGCAACCACATATACCTGCAAAATGAAAAGTATAGGCAGGAGCAGCCGAAGCTGGCCATGCACTCCAGCTGTTTCTCCCCAAACAACATCCATTCTTTTTGCCTGAAATAAATCAGAATAAAGTTGAAAAAGTGAGTTTGCCACAATTGAAAACATAAATATAGGAATGACTGAATCTTTTGTCTCCCTTCATTTTTACCCTTGATTTGTATGAAACTAAACTATTTATTCACGGGTTGGAAAAAGAGGGAGGCAGCTTATTTAGAGAAACTGAACTCAAGAGTGTAGAGTGTATTCACATTTTTTCACCATAGCCATAACAATTCTGGCACTAAGGCTATATAGTGACAAGATGTCAGCACTCAGATGTCAAGAAAAAAACTAGTAGGTGGCGTTATAGCAATAGTACAAAAGACCAAGAAAAATGAAGGTCCTTTTCGGGATACTTATACTCTCTGACCCCGGGTTACCATAAAGATGAGACCTCCTAGGAACATTCTACCCCCTTACATCTTGCTTGTTCATTTGATCTATGCATACAGTATGATACAAATAAAATCAAGAGCAATACTTTCTAACTTGATTGTAACATCTACCATTCAAATGGATCCTATTTCTTTATCGCTGATATTCATTCAACGCATATTTACTTAAGCTAAACTCTTCAAATTTAACTGAGAAGTAGAGATCTCCATCAGACATTAATGACACCATGACAAAATCCAACTGCAACATTAGAGATGCAATACATGGCTAAGTTTAACGCCAACTATCCAACCATCCTGGAACCAAGAAGAACAATCATATACTCCCACAAGTAACATGGATTCACTATTTTTTTTCTAGAATGTGCAAATCAATTCCCCGCATCTCCGCTTTTGGCTTAGAAATATCCGCGAAAACAGAGCTCTCTAATATAGAGTCCGAACCTTTTCTTACATAACTTTCATCTCAAAAATTGTTGCTCTGAAAGCAATGTATAAAATTAAGGTGAATGTAGAAAATATCTCCATAATCTTGCCAAACCGCCACATTTTCATTAAAAGCTTCCAGCAAATCTATTTCCACAAGTTAGAGCATATTATTCAGAGAGAAACATAGACCTTTCCAAGTGCGATGCGTGTGTATAATCTCTGCCTTTGATATCGATTTTGCAATAGCATTGCGAATCCTTGCATTGCCGCCCATATTAGAAATAGTTTCACCCCTTTCTGCACAGCATTGCAACATGAGTACCAACACATAAGAAGCAAGCCTAGAGAATAATCCAGACATTGTGAATACTAAATAATCCATAATAAAAAAATATAAAAATAAAACAGACGGACTTGTGCGTAAATCTACTATGTCATCATTACGTTCAGCTTCTACCTAGCTACTTTATATATCCTATCTTCAAGCCATTTCACTACACTACTCAAAAACCTCACCATGCATTGAGATTGAGATATGTAATAAAGTGGGACAAACGTAGGAAGTACGCTATTTTGAAATTTGCAATAATATCTCCACTCTATGAACATGTTTATATGCCAAGTCTACATCATTCTCATTGTTTTTTTTCTATACTGCTAACGTGTTAAGACACTAGTTGAATATGTTGTGAAAAGGTTAAGCTTGTGGACCTTGGTTAGATAAGGTTTGCTAAGTTCACCATTTGTCAGCAAGTTTCTAACTCATCATCCTTTACTGTAAAATGTATTGACCATTAAGGTGAAAGCCTTTTCCGTTAATAATTAAAAAGATTCGACAGAAGACATGAATGCGTTAAGTTTTTAACAGATATGTCAAATTAAAACCTTAAATTTGGATACAGATGATTAAAACTGTGACTGCAATGGTCGAGTTTAATTATGACATTTTTCAATTAAATATTTGAGAGTTCTATCTTGATCCTCTATACTAGTCTCAAGACTCTCAACTCTCAAAGGCCGACATCGTGACTTTCTCAAAATTTCGATCTTATCTTCTAGGTTAGAACTTCTTTGGCAACATACAAACCGTCTAGTCTAGTTCATTGGAGAGTCGTGTAGGATCGCATTTGATGGCAATCTCCTCCTCAAGGAAATAATGATTACCAAAAGGTACCCTCGTACTTTGACAATTTATGTATAATACGTTTGTATTTTTTCGATCCATTTTCCTATTTACGGAAAATTCCCACGGTACCCTCGTACTTTGACAATTTGCCCGAAATGCCCAAAATTTTGGCCCGAAAAACTTTAAGTGGCCATAACTCGTGTTTTCAAACTCGGAATATCACGATTTTTTTTTCAAATCGTTCATCTTTCCGAGAACTACGATTTGAAAAAAAAAATTGGCGAGTTCGGAATTCGTGACCAAGAGATATGGCCACTCAAAGTTAAGTTTGTTCGGTGAACAAAACTTTACCGAACAAACGTTGACATACAAAAACTCCTAGCCACGGGATCCAAATACGACCAATTTATTTTTCAAATCGTAGCTCTCGGAAAGATGAACGATTTGAAAAAAAAATCGTCATTTTACGAGTTTGCAAACACGAGTTATGGCCACTTTAAGTTTTTCGGTTGAAAATTTTGGGTATTTCGGGCAAAATGTCAAAGTTCAGGGGTACCGTGGGAATTTTCCATATTATTTTATTACTGTCAAGTAATGAGCTCTTCTATATTTAAGTATTTAACAACATGCTTACAGCTATTTAAAAAAAAAAGTGAGAAGAAGAACAAACTACTGCGCGTGAACAACGCAAATCTCACATGCAGTGGCACTCTTCACCGGATAAGAGTGCTTTTGATGAGCCGCTTTACAAAAATTATTGTCGATGTCAGAAGACAAGCAATGTGATACCAGTACATAATAGCCTCCTATTTATTAATACAAAGCTTATGTCAAGAGTTCAATCACTCGTTAAAGTAATCAAATTATGCTTACCGACCTATGTCCTTTTGGCAACATAAATATTGCAGCTAATATTTCTTTCCTTTGTACTCAAATTCATTTTGTAGCTTATTGTCTCCATTTGAGTCTGGTGCTCAACTGATGTCAACTTTGAACACCAATTCCTCCAATATGTGTAGTGAATAGAGAATGTAATCATATTTGATTTATCAGAACTATTTTCATATTATCAATTTTAGAAATTAGTAACTATTGTTTATTGTAATAAATGTAGTCAACTCAGAACAGTTTGACCACCAAAGTTTCACGAGACAATATACTAGTAATATTTGTCTCTACAGTCTAACCTAATTTCTACCATGAGGCTTAAACAAAGTTGCGCTATCTGTTAGTCTGCAAAGTTAACTAATTTCCTACAGACTAAGGGTAGGCAATCAATCAACCAATCAACTAGTCAACTCATGCTAATTTGGAATATCATTGGTACAAGAAACTTGGTGCACATATAAGAAGGCTACACATACAGAAGCAACATAAGACCTATGACCTGTACTTTTGGACTCAACGTTCTGAACTCAACTAAACTGATCTTAAAGAAGCTACAATGCACCCCATACCCTGTATTGAAGTGAAGTGAAGTGGAGTGGAGTGAAGAGTAAAATGAACTTAACTCAACTCAACTTACTGGAACCGAACTGCTCCTAGGAAAACTTGAATTAAGTCCAAAAGAACAAGACCTTTAGTACAGTGCAATAAGTAGAAATGCATGTTTCAGCATCAATTTTCAATGTCAAGGTATCACAAAACGGCTAGTTGAACGATGATGGGCCATTTTGTAAGTATATTTATTTTCCTTCTGGAGGTATAAACAAATATTGCGCGAAATTCAAATAATGAGATTCCAAGATTATGATATCCAAGAAACTGAGCCAATCCGTAAGACTTTTAAAATTCAGGGTGAACCCAATAAGATATCAGTTATTACGCTAACGGCTACCCATTAAGCCTTCAACACTCCAAAGTGAAGGGTCTAAATTACTATATCAGTTTCTAGGAAAACAACTGCCACCACTTAAGAACATCTCTCAACCTAAGCTATACCAGTTTCCAACACTCAAAGGCCTTGTTCAGAAATCAGCATTGGAAGTTGAAAGGCCGAAGAAGAAAAATAAGCAACATTTTGGTTGGGTGAAATCGTGGAACCAAGTAAAGCAGTTAAATACCATTAAAGATTTAGTAAGGGAAGTGAGAGTTTGTAGACCGGACAGCCTTCATTCTTTTCCCATTATGTGGCAAAGTCCACTGTCATAAATTTATGCAATACACAGATCAATGCAAAAAGTTACCTGCTTCTGAGAACAATCAGGTTCCCCCCTTATTTCCCATGTTAGGCTCACAATGGCCATCACCATAGCACAGTAGTGATGATATATCCACCTGCGGAATTTAAGCAAAGTCATTATTACTCATCAAAATTTGCATTAAATATGACCCAATGACTGACTATCTAAGTATCTGTCTGAACAGCGCCCTTGAAAACTAGTTGAAATCTGTAAGTAGGCGGGAAGACACCATAATATGCCCCGTCAGTAGGAACCTTTCCTCCTTTACTGCCTTCAATGTAGGACAAGTTTCGATCTATAATGTCTTCGGTTTTTGCCTAAGACTTGAATACCTTATATAGTACAAGCGCTTATGTATGCAGCCATCCCAGTGAGGCTTGTTTCAAGTAATCTCATCGTCATCTTGAAAATCAAATAGTAAAATTCTAAGAACAAAATGACACGCGCATCAGGCAAGATTATTTCCTCTCCATAGTGGTAATAACACATCTACAACCAATCTAACCTTACAGATATGCCTCTATGTGAGACAAGGGAAATAGGTCTACAAAATGAAGGCAGCCTAGTACATAGCAAAAGCAATGGTGAAACATACTGCAAATTCAAGTTCCATATTAACATAGTAAAATCAAGCGAAGAAATGGTGAAACATTCTGGAAACTCAAATCCCATATTACATCGCATATACCAAGACTGAGAGTAAGCACCAGCAAGAGAAAAAGCAATCTCTTGTTTGATACTCGTTAAACAGAAGACCATTAATAACGATGAAACACATGATAGGTCAACAAAATGATGTGGCACAAAAGGAGCAAAAATATTACCAAGGACGGATATCACTGCCATTCACTCTCAAGATATTCTCTCTCAAAGCTAGCCCTGTGTAAAGGAACAATAGCCAAGCCTGACAAAGACAGATAAAACTTAATTCATTAGCTGACAGAAGAACTGCAATTAAGTTACAAGGGTATAGCAATATGTAGCACAAACCTCGTATAGCTGTACGGGAAATGCTGGCATGCAGCCATTCCATATCCAAACCCTCAAAAGCAATAGCATTGAAGGAAAGAGAAGAAACAACAAAGCAGTTCTGTCCTGTTCAAAAGTAAGTGGAACAAATTCAAAGGCCGACATATGGTGAATGAAACTAGAAACAAACGAAGTAAAAAATTATTCCCTGGCATCAACAGAAAGAAAAGAAACAATCAGTCAGTTGTATCCTGCGTAAAATCAAAATCAAGTAGAACAAGTTTGAAGCGTAGCAAGTTAGCAACCCAAGATACAGGTGAAATCAATATTCCATCTTAGCAATTGCTCAGTACTAATACAACAGGACAAGTTAACAAAAACTTCTTAAAAAAGGCAAGAAAGAACAAAACAAAAAAAATCGGCAAAAAAAAGAAATGCAAGCTCCTTGGTGTTCATTGCCCAAACAAAAAAAATCGGCAAAAAAAGAAATGGTTTAATGAATTAATTACTAAATGTGGCATTGGCATTGTCAAACAAAAAGAAAAAGTACAACATCACAATTCACAAGTGAAAGCAAAAGCTTTGACCTGTCATGTACTGAAAATTGCGAAAATGTATTATCCACAACAAAAGGAAAATATACAAACATAACTTTTCTTCTTCTCTAATTACACTGTTCATGAATCATAGGACCATCGCAACAAGTTCGGGTATGGCTCTGTAGACGAATATATTCATGTCTTAAGCAAGCTACCCCCCCCCCCCTTTTGTCTCTCTCCTCTCGCTCTCTCCCTTTCTTCCTAATGAGCTACATACATGTGAAAGTGTGTAATGTACCAAGAAAATTACAAAAACGAAATTTCAAGTTCAACTGAGTACAACTCTTAAATAGAGTACAGTCGCCAAATTAGGTGAGACACATTGGCAAAAAAGAACCTAATTTCATATTTCATTACACTTGGAAAGAACAAGAGTTAGCTCAAGAGGTAAGAGGCCTCTTACTCCAACCGTGAGTTTAAGGGTTCAATTCTTATCCGTGACATAGAGTGCGCTCATTTGAACCAAAAAAATACATATATATTTCGTTACACTTGGACATAAGCTCTCTACTTTCACCATCATTCATATAAATGCATGTTTTGACACCACAAGACGGCCATTTAAACACACGGGCAAACAATCA
The DNA here is from genome assembly GCA_022085475.1 of Heliosperma pusillum. Taxonomy (NCBI): domain Eukaryota; kingdom Viridiplantae; phylum Streptophyta; class Magnoliopsida; order Caryophyllales; family Caryophyllaceae; genus Heliosperma; species Heliosperma pusillum. The sequence goes on from JAIUZE010066317.1 coordinate 49,023, forward strand.
ATCAACAGAAAGATAAACGCCAACATACTCTGTAGCTGTTGTATTCCTCTTTAACTTTCAACTGCACATCTTTCCTTGTAGCTCGCACATTAATAGGACCCAAAAACATCCTTAAAAACCGACCTGTATCGTCATCATAATTACGTCGAAAAATACAATTAATCAACAACCTTAATCATACAATTGACGAAAGATTACAACTTTATTGCAAAGGCAGCATACTCTCAGATTTTCCTGGAAGAAACGACGACGCGTCACCATCAACTAGTATACATTTCGCTCTATTCAATTCATCTTCCAACTGAAAACACAAAAACAAACCCTAATTACAACAAATCCTCAAAAATCAATTGAACTGAACAAATGCGAATAACGAAACCTTTTCAGCGAGCTTAGGATCGATGCATTTATCGGAATTAATGGAGTAACGAAGCTTTTTAATGGTGGAATCGATTGAAAACGCGCGTTGTTTGATAATTTGTTCATCTTTAGAAGAATTCGAAATCAATGAAGCGGCTTTTTCCTGCAAATCTTTGGCTTGTTCAACTAAATTCGCAACTTCTTCCTCGATTCTCGATTCCTGCTGTTGATCCCCCATCAAAATCTCACGAATTTGAACCAGATGATGAAATTAAATCAGGGTTTAAAGTTTTGAAATTAAATAGGGATTATCAGTGTCAATTTGCATGAACTGAAATGCAGGAAAAAAAAATCAATTGGATTTGATTCGAGTGTAATGCGGAGAAATGAAAGGAATTAAATTGAATGCAGGTGAATTTAGGGAAAAGAAAATTGTGATTTGGGGATTAGGGATTAGGGATTAGGGATTAGGGATTAGAGATTGTGATTGGTGATGAAATTAGGGAGTAGAACAAGGAAGGCAAAGATGGTTCGTTGATCCGTTTGTTCGATGCCAAGGTTGCCATTTGCAAATGTTGAACGTACACTTGTATGGCAAATGTATGTTCCTTGGGGATAGTGCTAGTCCTCTCAAATGGATCGTTTTGGTCGAGTCATTTCGGATCGGGGTCATTTCTAGGTCCTAAGGGTATACTGGTTAAACATGACTCGAAAAAATGGAACAAAATTCGACGGAAATTATCTGAAAATAGTCTACTTCTTTCAATATGAATCCTGGAACGACCTGACTGGATACTAATCCAACTATGTAGGGTCGAGACTCAAGAACCCTGACCAGACCCGTAAATAAAAGAATAATAAGTAAACAAAAGATATTCCCACTTAAATTTCCAACTGACCATTCGATAAAAACATTAGGTCGATTTGTATACTATTACCTATTATAGTTAAAAAAAAATGGACACAGCACGAAGGTCGATTTGCATAGTTCGGGCCAGGCACGAAGGTGGGGTTATTGGTAAAATAAAGACGTAACAATGAGAGTAAGATAGAACTTATCGAAACATGGAAGAAAGGCAGTGCCGTGGTAATGAAGCCACTGACTTGAAAACTATATCGGCACGACTTCGGTGGTAATCGTCTCACGCCGGTAGTTCCCCAAGGTTAACACTGCGACTCCCGCACACGACCACTCGTGTAAAGAAGCCTTGGAACAAACAGAAACTTTACCCAGAATATTAACAGTAGCAGAAGAAGAAGAGAGAGTATTAGAGAGAGCATTGTATATTTTGATGTATATTTCTGAACAAAAGGACTGTCTATTTATAATAGAAAATAGACAGCAAAGGAGCCAAAAAGACGCTCCACTTAATCACGGTCAAAGGCGTGATTAATGGAGTTTTAATTAGCCTCCTTAATTTCCGCCAGCAACAGTCAAATTTGACCGATTGTTACACAATACACATTCAAAACAGATACACTGAATGTGGACAGAATACAAAGCACACACACAAGTCCAAAAGGTTAAAAGTGGGTCAAGGCCCGCACCGCAGGTGCTCTACCCAAACCCAAACCCGAGCCGGACCGGGCCGGCTGATAAGGGTAAAGTCGCGTCTCCTTAATCAAAGTAAACCTAAGTCACAACTAACTAATAGTCAGCGGTAAGCAAGGTATCGAATCCACAGGGAGGCGGTAGTATTCTAATCTGTTAAACTAGGTTTGTCTCTAAGTAACAATTCGAGGTTTGAGATTTGAGTTCTAAACTAAAAGCAATCAACAATAACAATAAATAATAACAATAACAATAATAACAATAATAATAACTACTAATAATAAGCAATAACTAATAATAAGCAATAACTAACTAATAAGGTAGAAAACAATGAGATTAAAAGTCTAGGGTCTCAGGTTCACTAGGATTATTGTTCAGGGGTAAGGATGAAATCAACTATCGTGCAATAAAGTTATCTAAGGTCACAAGATCGGTCGATTCAATTATGCCCTTTAGATCTACGATTAACATGCGGTCGCTATCATTAAACGAGTTCTATTCAATTATCGTAGCCTATCTTAGTCTTAACCCGGTCGGTGTCAATCCTAATTTGCGAGACTAGTTAATTAATCCTGGCCAGTAATCAAACAACTAGAGTTAAAACGATAATCAAACGATAACCATGCAATTGCAATTCAATCAATTAATCTACCCCTTTGAACAATCCTAGATCCCCTTTCAACCCTAGAAAGGAAATTAGCTACTCATAACAATATAAATAACAACAATAATAATTAAAGCAAACATGATTAACAATAATGAAAGGAATAACAAAGAACAATTAAAGAACAAGAAGGTAATTAAATAAATAACTAAGAAAGATTGAGAATACCGATTACAAGTTGAACTAAAGACAATCGTCTTTGATGAATAAAATCCGGAGGCAAAGTAAACTAAATTAGGGTTTCTGATTTAAATCCTAAAAGTATTCAATAGCCTAGAAAAGCATAAGAAAGTATATAAAAGCATGTAAGATGAGCTTTCCCTTTATAATACAAAAATCTAATTAATTAGGTTAAAGTTTAGGAAAATAGGAAAAAGTCGTCGAAAAACTAGGTTGCTCGATCGAGCAAGGGTATTTTGCTAGATCGAGCAACCTTCAGCCCGACTCGATCGAGCAAGGCACTATGCTCGATCGATCAGCCTTCAAAATGGCTTGTTTCTTCGTTTTTCTTCATTTCTTTTCCACCGTTCTCGATTCCCGTGCCTAACCTTCTACGATCCGACTCCGCCATGCTCCATATCAACTCTAAAAGCGTCAAATGCATCCAATCTGCATTAAAACATAACAAAAGCGGCAGAATCGATATTCTAGCTAAAATAGCATAGAATAAGCAAGGAAAGACGGTAAATCGAGTTATTTGCAACTAAGGGAAGCATAAAATATGTGTATAAATAATGATCATCAAACTCCCCCAAACCAATCATTTGCTTGTCCCTAAGCAAATCACTCAACACTATACAAGGACAAACATACAAATGGTGAATGAAAAACTCAAAGCTAATGTTAATGCACATACAAATCCCAAACTATCCATATCTATAACAAAGTAATGACCAAGTTGTACCAATAAAACAAATTCAAAGGTACGGGAAAGTAGAAAACGCAGCTCATATTCCAAGATTTTACATGATACCGTAGTATAGACAAAAACCAAATATCTTTCAATCTTGCAAGGCTCAATTTGTCGGATTCTCGCGGATTCACTCATGCACTCATAAGTTTATGTAAAGGTGAGTTTTGCGAAGATAGAAAGAAATAGAAACACTCACTCAACTTATGAAACATGCATGCATTCTAATGTGATAGTAATTTCCCCAACAAATACGCATTCGCTATAAAGTACATAAATCAGGACAAAAAGGGAAGGCTAATGGGCGAAGGTATAGAAGTGGATTGTGCCAAGGCACGTATGGAAATGTGGGGCTAAGACCGGTAGTCGCAGCGACACGTACCAAAACAAATCTACAAGACTAACACAAACCAACACCAACTAGAGAAATCATCTTAAACTTTGACAATACAAGAGAGATATCGATATTGCTCACTGAAAAATGGATTAGACTCTAGTAAATTCCCTTTCATTTTCCCTTGAATAATTCAATGAAGCAACAAATTTTTCATTCTCTTTTTTTTTTTTTTTTTTTCTTTTTCTCTTCTTCTTCTGTTTCATTTTTTTTCTTTTCAAATCAAATCTTTTTTTTTCTTTTCTTCATCATTTTTTTTTCTTTTCTTTTGCTTCACAACTTTTCTCAACAAAGGGAATAAATGACACAATTGCCAACATACTTGCTACACCCAATGATATTCTTTTTGAAATCCCGACCCAACCATAGTAGACAAGTAGATAAGAAAAACATGCAACTGCGACTGTCCCGATAAGGTAGGCAAGTTCTAGGAATGTAGCTATTAGATAGGTTATAAAACAGGCTACAAAGGCTCAAATGGGCTAAACATAGAGAACTCAATAATAAGGGTATAAAATCAAGTCTTTTTTGCTATGTGAGGCTTATTTGAACAAAAAGAACCACCTTTCCTCATGCACTTATCAAACGAACGCGTATAGTATCAAGAAACGAATGTCACACTTATGCAATTTGATGCTACACATTCCACAAGGAGTACCACACTCAAGCCTAAAAACAATGAGACCAGTTTATTGATGTTCCTGGCCTAAGAAGCTCTAAAGACCTCAGAATTTTAAGTGGTTTACCAACAAAAATTGCCAAATCTAATAAGCATAAGGTATGTCAAAAACGGTCAAGACTTGTACTATGAGCTTTGTTTTCAAAAATAGTAAGTCAAAACAATGTACATGGATAACTTATTTGGGATTCAAATGCAAAAACAATGCAAATTATCATCATTGTTATTCAATTCACCAAGACTCGACCTAATAAAATAAAAAAACATGTTTTTGGATTTTGTAAATTTTTCAATTTTTATGATTTTTTTTCTTTTCACACAACAAATATAAACACACAACATAAATAAAGACTCTCCCCCAAACCTAAATGTCACAGTGTCCTCATTGTGACGCTAACAGCACAACATCACACAACAACCAATATCAGCAACCTAAAGGACACAACTAACAATGGGAAATAGCTAAAAGAAAATACAATAAAAGAAAGTACAAGGATAGATAATACCAGTAATTGAGAGAATAAGGGTGAGGTAGTGAAGAAGAATGACGAAATAAGAAGATAAATGAAGAAAAAATTGGTGAAAACTTGCTTTTTAAGGCTTCGGACTGGTCTGAACCGATCGACTCGATCGAGCAACCCAACCTGCTCGATCGAGCAAGTTAAATTTTCTGGATTTTCGAGTTTTCAAAAGTGACTGATATGGTGCAAACACGAAAACTCGACCGAGCAGGTTAGTGTGCTCGGTCGAGCAACCTAGTAGGATCAAGTCCGTCACTTGTTTTCTCTTCTTTTCTTCTTTCTTTCTTTTCGTTTCTTCGTTATGAAAGCGACTTCCAATTTTTTTAAGCTGCAAACACTTAATAGAATTGTTAGATCGCTCCCTCACCGCACTCAAGAAAGCACAACTATATTAAATATCCAAACTAAATCTAATTAAACTATAACATTAATGACTAAGCTAATCGAAATAAAATTTACAAATGAAATACAAGTAAGTGTCGGGTTGCCTCCCGGTTAGCGCTGGTTTATATCGGTCCCGCACGACCGTGTTACCTCAAAGTCATGGTGGTTTATCAAGAGTAAAAAGGTCGACGACCTCTCTCACTCCTATAAATGCTCTATCGTAATGGGTCTTTAAGCGTTGACCATTGACTTTGAACATTCCGCCCTTGTCGGTTTGTAGCGTAACCGACTCAAACTTGCTCACCTTGGTTTTTGTGAATGGTCTCGACCATTTGGACTTGAGTTTACTTCGTGAGCTTCCAGCTTCAGCATTCCTGGACATTAAGGCGATCTCCAGAGGATCCCTATCCAAACGCAAAGGGAGACAGTCATCAATAGTTAAATCCACAATATCAACCCTATGACATGTCTCTTCTAGTAGGGGTTGTTTCATTGCCTTATCTAGGTTGAAAGTGATAGTGTCATCCCCCACTGTTAGTGTAAGTCTCCCATTCTTAACATCTATAACCGCCCCCACAGTATGGAGGAATGATCGTCCTAAGATGATAGGAATTTGGATGTCTTCAGCCATATCTAAGATGACAAAGTCAACTGGTATGAAAAACTTTCCCACTGTAACCGGTACGTCTTCTAAAATCCCTAAAGGGTGTTTAATAGAACGGTCGGTCATTTGTAAGGTCATGTTTGTAACAGTAAGTTGACCCATATTTAACTTTTTGCATATAGAAAATGGCATTACACTAACACTAGCCCCTAAATCACAAAGGGCTTTATCAATTGCTAAGCAACCTATATGACAAGGAATAGAAAAACTCCCTGGATCCTTTAACTTAGGTGGTGATCTGGATTGCAACACAGCACTGATTCCTCAGTGAATGCAACCGTCTCCACTTCATTAAAGGACCGCTTCCTTGTCAATATATCCTTTAGAAACTTTGCATAGGCCGGCACTTGAGTGATCAACTCGGTAAATGGTACACTCACTTGTAAATTCTTGACTACCTCCATAAACCTCCCAAATTGTTTATCGAGCTTTGATTTATGTAGGCGTTGAGGAAAAGGAAGTTTAATTACAATGGGCTCGGCTTCTTTGGCTTTGGAAGATGAATTTGAAGACTTTTCATCCAAATCAGGGGTTGCTCGATCGAGCACATATGTTGCTCGATCGAGTTTTGCTGTACTGTAACTTTCAGAAACTTCCCGAGAAGAATTTGGGCAAATTTTCTGGGTTGCTCGATCGAGCAAGGGGGTGCTGCTCGATCGAGCAACCTTGTTTTCAACCTCTTTTTTGCCTTTTTTCGAAATTTGATCAGCAACTTCCAAGCTTTCATTGGTTTCATCCCTTATCATTTCAGGGCCTTTGTAATGGGTTCCACTCCTCAAAGTGATGACATTGACTTGTTCATGTGGAGGGTGTCCTTGAGGAGGAAGATTACCCGGTTGTTTATGTGGATTTTGAATTGCCAATTGGGCAATTTGAGTGTCAACCATCTTGTTATGAGCTATCAGTTGTGAGATCTGAGCATCTTGCTTTTGTTGGATCATAAGACTCTGCTGCAACATGGCTTTCAGTTCCGCCATATCATTACTTGGAGGTGGTGGAGGTGGAGGTTGTTGGAAGTTTTGGCCACCTTGATTGGAACGGTTAAAGTTACCTTGAGAATTGCGATTCTGAGGAATCACATAAGATGAACCTTGTTGCTGAGGTGGTGGTGGGGTAGGATTAAGAACATTCTGACTTCGGTAGGAGAAATTGGGATGCTCTCTTGTCCTTTCATTGTAAAAGTTAGAGTACGGTGAACCTTGCTTAAAGGATTGAAAGGCAAGCACTTGATCAACCGTACTCATACATTCCACTGCATTATGCCCCATAGTACCACATCTTTCACAGGTTGGCTCTTGTTGAACCATGGCATGAACCGTTTGCTTATTCTCCAAGGACTTTGAAGTTTGTAACTCGGCAATTTTGGCAGTTAATGCCTCCAACTGAGCTGCAACTGCATTATCCGTACCTCCTCTCCTCACATTACCCCTAGGATTCCCATACTCAGCATTGTGAGTAGCCATCTCATCAATTAGCTTCCAAGCATTGGCATCAGTAGTGTTATTTTGGAATCTCCCATTAGCAGCAGAATCCAACAAATTCCTCTGATCATCATATAACCCATTATAAAATTGGTTGCATAAGAACCAAGTATCAAAACCATGATGTGGAACAGACTTGACAAGCTTTTTGAAGCGAACCCAGGCCTCATTAAAGTTCTCTTGGGGACCTTGTTTGAAACTTGTGATTTGGCTTCGAATGACATTGGTTTTCTGTGGCGGAAAATATCTTTTGTAGAATGCAAGAGCCAAAGAATTCCAATCGGTGATGCCAAGTGCAGCCATATCTAACTCACTCAACCAATCTTCTGCCCCGTCTCGTAGTGAAAAGGGAAACAACACCAACTTGATCTGATCTTGTGTCACCCCACCCGTCAAAGGAATAGAGCAACAATAGTTGGTGAATTTCTCCATATGCTTAGCAGGATCCTCAGTAGGGCTCCCTCCAAACATGTTTCGCTCCACCAAAGAGATATAAGATGGACGAATCTCAAAAGTACTATTACCCGTAGTAGGGAGTTGAAATCCCTTGGGAATAGATGCAACGGTAGGCTCCGAATGGCTGGCTAGAGTAGGCATGGTTGTAGTAGGTGCAGAAATAGGTGTATCCTCTTCTAAGGATGGTTTTTCTGCGACGAATTCGGCGTAAACTGTTTCAAGCGTACTCAAGTCTTCCGCTTCTTGAATTTCCTTCCAAAAGTTTCGTCTAGACCGGAGAGTCTTCTCTGGTTCGGAATCGTAGGGCACGAGAACGGACCTAGAACACCTGGGCATAAACAAAAACTAAAGAAAAGGATGAGAACGGTCTCAAGGAACTTAGGTTCCCTGAGACGAAAAAGACAAACTAAGTAGAAACAAACAGAAAACTGTTGCCTCCCCGGCAACGGCGCCAAATTTGATAAGGGTAAAGTCGCGTCTCCTTAATCAAAGTAAACCTAATTCACAACTAACTAATAGTCAGCGGTAAGCAAGGTATCGAATCCACAGGGAGGCGGTAGTATTCTAATCTGTTAAACTAGGTTTGTCTCTAAGTAACAATTCGGGGTTTGAGATTTGAGTTCTAAACTAAAAGCAATCAACAATAACAATAAATAATAACAATAACAATAATAACAATAATAATAACAACTAATAATAAGCAATAACTAATAATAAGCAATAACTAACTAATAAGGTTGAAAACAATGAGATTAAAAGTCTAGGGTCTCAGGTTCACTAGGATTATTGTTCAGGGGTAAGGATGAAATCAACTATCATGCAATAAAGTTATCTAAGGTCACAAGATCGGTCGATTCAATTATGCCCTTTAGATCTACGATTAACATGCGGTCGCTATCATTAAACGAGTTATATTCAATTATCGTATCCTATCTTAATCTTAACCCGATCGGTGTCAATCCTAATTTGCGAGACTAGTTAATTAATCCTGGTCAGTAATCAAACAACTAGAGTTAAAACGATAATCAAACGATAACCATGCAATTGCAAGCCAATCAATTAATCTACCCCTTTGAACAATCCTAGATCCCCTTTCAACCCTAGAAAGGAAATTAGCTACTCATAACAATATAAATAACAACAATAATAATTAAAGCAAACATGATTAACAATAATGAAAGGAATAACAAAGAACAATTAAAGAACAAGAAGGTAATTAAATAAATAACTAAGAAAGATTGAGAATACCGATTACAAGTTGAACTAAAGACAATCGTCTTTGATGAATAAAATCCGGAGGCAAAGTAAACTAAATTAGGGTTTCTGATTTAAATCCTAAAAGTATTCAATAGCCTAGAAAAGCATAAGAAAGTATATAAAAGCATGTAAGATGAGCTTTCCTTTTATAATACAAAAATCTAATTAATTAGGTTAAAGTTTAGGAAAATAGGAAAAAGTCGTCGAAAAACTAGGTTGCTCGATCGAGCAAGGGTATGTTGCTAGACCGAGCAACCTTCAGCCCGACTCGATCGAGCAAGGCACTATGCTCGATCGAGCAGCCTTCAAAATGGCTTGTTTCTTCGTTTTTCTTCATTTCTTTTCCACTGTTCTCAATTCCCGTGCCTAACCTTCTACGATCCGACTCCGCCATGCTCCATATCAACTCTAAAAGCTCCAAATGCATCCAATCTGCATTAAAACATAACAAAAGCGGCATAATCGATATTCTAGCTAAAATAGCATAGAATAAGCAAGGAAAGACGGTAAATCGAGTTATTTGCAACTAAGGGAAGCATAAAATATGTGTATAAATAATGATCATCACCGGCGGCGCGCGCGCGTGTGTGTTTGGACCCAAACCCACAAGCCCAATACTCTCAACAAAACCCTCTTTGTTCACTCTATTGAACACTACAAAGAGAAGTAGTAAAGATAAACAAAAGAGGGAGTGACAATTCTACCGATGTGGAAAACCAAAGAGATAGGAATGTTGACTTTTGGCTTTGAATTGCCATCACTGCCAACATGGGCTTCATGTCGTGTCGTGTCAGTGAAATGGACACTGCAACCCAAGCACAACCCATGGCGCGTCGTGGCCAAGGAATCTTTCCACTTAAGCTCAATTTCTTTGTATTTCAAGCGTGCCAAAGCGTGTCGTGTCGTGGTCGGACTAGGGATAGGCTTTTTTTTTCGCAAGTTTCGACCCAGGCACGGCCCAAAGGGCACACCGTTCCATATGGCGTAACGTTCCAATCCCAATGCGTGAAAATCTAAAATTGGACCCGCTCTATTTACCCCCTAATATATGACTGCTATACCATAACTTTCGCCGATACTTTTTCCATTAAAATAAATGTAGTTTAACGTCTACGAGTTTTCAAAGAATTTCATCCTATGTTTACGACTTGAGATTATCAACTAAAAGTTAACTAGAAAAACACTTTATAAAAATATTATTTCTTTAATAATTGGTGGTTTGATGAGTAATAGGTGAGTATGATGCAAAATTCACCCAGCCTCACCACTCAATCTCATGGCATATGGAATTTTTGTAGCCATACCTGCCCCCACCATCCATGAAAACTCTACTCTACTCGCTCCATTTGGGATTGGTTTAGTGCGATACTCATTTGTACCCGTCCCATTAACATCCCTATTAGAATATTAGAAACTAAAGCTAGTTATATAAATAACAAACTTTGGAAGGTGGAAATGAAAAGAAAGCCCTACCTCGTGCGGTAGTGGTACTCTACTAGTGTTAACGTTGTCCACAGACTACTACTACTATAGTAGTATAGTACACACTCACAGAAAGACGTGCATGATTGCATGGAGATGGAGCCATGAGCCCATGATAAGTTGACAAACCACACTTCGGAATTTAAAACACCTTTATTTATTGAACCGTAAAGTTGTCGAGGTACTACTCAGGGTAGTATGATTTTGAGTTTTTGTGCATTTTTTTCAAGTTTTTTAAAGTTTATAAATTAAATTTTATATATACATATATATATATATATATAATGTTTTTTGAGTTTTATTATAATTTTTTTGAATTTAATGTTCAAATTAATAAATTCAAAAATTTTATATATTCTATGTGGACACGTGGTATACATTCCACTTACTGCTTTTTCGTCCCCTTGAAATTTCAATTTATACTTTTCATTTCAACGATCTTTCAACCAAACCACTTGTTTTTTCTTCTTCCAAATTTAACCAAACTTGTTTAACTTGTATCTTCAAACCATACTTTCCTCAATAATAATAATAATAATAATAGGTAACAACAATGGCGAAACGAGGCCCCCTCAATATTATCTCACTAGATGTTCCTCCTCCACAAGATTCTCTTGCTAAATTCCTGTTTTACTTCTCTCTCTCTTTCTTTTTCATTTCTCAATATTCGAATGTCAATTATTTACCACTCAATTCCTCCCATTTCTGTACATAGTTGTGATTCTTCCGTTCCATTAAGATGTGAATTATTTACTACTCGCTCCGTTCCATTTATGTCGTCCCATTTCCACTTAAATCATGTCAAGAAATTATCAGAACCAATAGCTTAAGCTCATTGTTGGACTCCATATTGTTTAGGACGTTCCCTATTTTCACTTACTCTAAATAGTAACGGTAGGTATTGATTAACGGTCTTAAGTTAAAAGACCTCTCAGAACACTCTTTTCAATTTAATATTATTTAACTCGGTTAGCGGAATTTGACTTATATTGACTTATGTTGGACTTTCCAATTACCTACGAGGCTACATAATTAAATTCCTCGGTTATGGATGAACTGACAAATGACAATGCATGAGAAAAAGAAAAACTATGTGATTTTGGGAAACCAGAAATACTTGAATTTTTCCAATTCACCCGTTTTTATATTTAATATGCGACAGCACAAAAGAATTGAATGGAGGGAATAATATTCCCAAAATCTCTTTTTTTTTAAAGGTAAATTATGATTGGAATGGATATATTATTATTTATTATTTGTATTGGTTTGATTGATTAATGTTTGAGTAATTTGGATGCAGAACTCAAAGTGGTACATTTCGAGAAGGTGATCTCTTTGCGAATAAAGATGGTATTCGAATTGTTGGCAACTCTGCTGTTCATGCTGTTAGTTTCAACTACTTTTCGTTTTCCAAATCGCACTTTACGATCATTTGTTTGCTTTTGATTTAAATACCCTTACAAAAAATATAAAAGACAAACAAATGAATGAGACGGAGGGGAGCAATTCGGGAGTTTATTGTGCATTGCAGCTGAAATTTGATTTTGCTTGATTTCAAGCTTCTGGTTTCAGCTTCACTAGATTGATTGTCATCTTTAAATTGGTTGTGTGTATGTTCTTTTTAAATTTTGGATGACATGGAAGCTGTTACGATAAAATAATGAGGTGATTATTATTGAATGAGACAATTACAATTTATAGTAGGGTCTGAGTCAAAACGGAAGGTAATGGACGCTTTGACTGGACCAAAACATAGTTGACGATGCCGTTTAGGTAGGTAGCCACCATTTTAAGTGTGCACTTGGTAAACCCCGGCCCGAGCATATCAGATTCAAGGAATAGATGACCTCATGCTTTTTTGTTACTCCCACGAGATTGCTCCGGGAGGGTGTTGAACCCGAGCCCAATGGGAAGTTAACCCATTGATTGATGTATATTTTTATAACATCATTTGCTTACCTCATTTTAATATGATGGGTATTTTAAGCAAAAGTAAACAAATGTTTGGAACGGAGGGAGTAATCTACTTCACGCCCAACAAATGATTGACTTACTTTTGTTGGTTTACTCGTATCTTATTTGTATTTGCTTCATAGCCTCCTTCTCCCATCAAGCCATTGGACGACCAGATAAGCTTAGCTGATGTGGACGTAATCAAGGTCATTGGTAAAGGAAATAATGTAATCGTGCAACTGGTCCAGCACAAACGGACTAACCAATTCTTTGCTATAAAGGTGAGGTTTTTAATAGAATGTACTCGTATATAGTAATGTTAATTTTTTGGGTGTAATTTAGCTCCGCCCTGAAATTTCTGATCGAGGTTGTATGATGATATCAAGCCATTAATATAATATACTACGAGTTTATGAAAAAACGTCTCACATCTGTTGCATTTTTTTTTAATAATCAAAGACTAGTTATACAGCAAACAATTATTCCTACCAGTTTATATTAGGCACATAAACTTTTTGGAATTTCAATTTTCGTGACTGGTACTTCGAGGTTTTAATGTTTAACAGCTAAAAGTACAATGCAACTGATTAATCCTTCATAAAAGTATGGTAGCTGGGTCGGAAACTTGCATGTTAGTGATAGGAGTCCTGTGAGTGTTAAATAGGTCCGGGGAAATAAGGTCTCCCACCATGAGCTACCTTGGTGATCCGTTCTATGCTTGTATCAGTAGTCAGCTTAATTAATCGCAAAATCTAATTTGCTCAATTTCTATATTAAGATTTTGTTACGTTGAATAGTTGTGTTCGTAAGGTTCCAGCTTGTTTATATGATAAGGTCTTGGTATCAGGTTATTCACATGAACATCCAAGAGTCTGATCGTAAGCGGACTGCAAAAGAACTGGAAATTAACCGATTCCTGGAATGCCCCTATGTTGTTGCCTGCTACCAGTGTTTCTATCAAAATAATGCCTTCTACTTAATATTGGAGTACATGGATGGTGGATCACTTTTAGATTTCTTGAGAAAAGTTCATACAATCCCCGAAGATCATCTTGCTGCAATTTGTAAGCAGGTTGGCTGACAAATTACAGTGTCCTCCCAAGTTTTGTTATTTTTGTAGATCTTCAAGTCCTTCTAATTTTAAATGTTTTACATGTTTAAATGCGTATTAGGTTGTAAAAGGTTTGCATTATCTTCATCACCAGAAGCACGTCATTCACAGAGATTTAAAGCCTTCAAATTTGCTGATAAATCATTTAGGAGAAGTGAAGATTACCGATTTTGGTGTTAGTGCAATTGTTGCTAGTACCTCGGCCCAAGCTAATACAAATGTCGGGACTTACTATTATATGGGCGTAAGTTTCTTTTCTGTTTCTAAGAATAGCCTCTTTTATTTCTGTGGATTGGGATTTACATGCTAATTTTTGTTTATTTGAGATTCTGATGGTTGTTTGTGATTGGTATAGCTGATTTGTTGTGGTTAATGCAATTCTGCAGCCCGAGAGATTCAGTGAAGAGACCCATGGGGCTTCTAGCGACATTTGGAGTTTGGGTATGGTCATGCTTGAATTTGCAACAGGAAAATATCCTTATGCAATATCAGACGACAGTTGGGCGGCAACCTATTTTTCAGTTATGCAAACTATTATTGAACAGCCTCCACCTCGCGCTTCTCCTGATCAGTTTTCTCCAGAGTTCTGTTCATTTATCTCATCATGGTAACATTCTCTCTTTGTCGATCTGGTTTGGGTTACTGTCGTTTACTCACATACAACCCTTCTGAGCGAATTTCAAGGGTTAAAAACCTGAATAGAAATATTCTTCAGTCTTCACTCACAGACTACATTTTTTATCTCTTCACAGCACCAATACATTGTGCTCAATCTAGTATTTGTTTTTCTGAAGGCGTCACAGTTGGTTGTTTTCATTTCTTATTTCACCTAAGTAATAATTATAGTATTATACCCCGTTACAAATTATCCTTTTCTCATTACTCCTCTTTCCTCTCCCATATCCAGCCAGCTACATCATCCCTGCACCAATCACAGGAACTGCTGCCTGGCACCACTACTTGTGCAGTCAACCCACTAGCAAACGGGTCAACCAGGTCTCAGGTCGGGTCATTTTGGGTGTTGAAGAATACGGGTAGATTGGGTCGGGTTTCGGTCAGTTTTCGGTTTCTTAGGTATCAAGTTATTTAGGGATAATGGTTCGTACTGAGCAATATAATGCTGGTCAGTTCGGATTAGGTCGGGTCAAATTCGGGTCCTATGATGGGGTTTGGGTGAGGTTACTTGGGTTGGGTCTTTGCCATTGACACTTGTCATAGTAAACCTTGAATTTAAGCTCTTTTCGATATATGCATTCTATGAGCTGTTTCAACTGCGAATTTATGGTGATTTCATGCTAAAATTGTTCGGATATATCAGGGCTGTGGCAAAACATGTTTACTCTGTAATTTACTCTTATTTTTTCCAAGTCCACATTTTTGATGGCTATACTCAATCTGTTATTCACTCAGCTTGCAGAAAGACCCAAAGGCTAGACTCTCGGCTCAACAACTACTGGTATGCATCATGGGCTTCTCTCTTTGTTCCTTGGCAACTTGTATATTATTCTCGGTCTTCCATTTTTCCTATGTACCCTGTGATGCTATTTTGTGTTTGCAGGAACATCCTTTCTTGAGTATGTATGATGACTTGGCCATCGATCTTGCATCATACTTCACCAACGAGGCAACGATTGATCTTCGCTAACAACCTTGTAGAATAATTTGAGGTAAATTTTAATTTGAATACTGCTTAAGGAATACTAGTAATATATTTAGAATTAACCTCCACGACTCCACTGACATCAGTCGTTGCAGCCTGATTTTAGTCTCTGTGTCACAAACGCAGTTAATGTCGCCTTAAATACGGTCATAATGACGTTCAGAAAGTGATGCGATAGCACAGCCCATCTAATCACAACTACTGCAACTGTATATGGTGCTCCTTTATGAATCAAATTATTGGAATTTTCCTTTTGCTGGATCTTTGATATGATTTCAGACTCAATAAATCATTAGGTGAAAGATGTGGGAACGTGTATGCCAGTATGGGTTACAAGACAATTTTGTGCTCGTATGGAAGGAACTCAATATGAAACTTAAACTCAAAGCCTCTATTGATAGATAGTAGAGGGCGCTAATGCAAATACGAGTTAAAGAAGTTGTGTTGTTTGGCTACTGCTGAAGCTTTTACTTACTGTATTGGAAGTATATGAACTTAATTCTCATATTTTCTTCTATATACTCTAGTTGTGTCTATTTAATTCATCTTCCAGCTGACAAAATCAAATGCTAATCACGACAATCCAAAAATCAATGCACCGAACCATTATGGCCTGACATTGCAGTAGACAGTAAGTATGACACCCTAATTTACCAGATTTGTAGGCGTTTTCTGTTGGTGTTATTATTTGGGATGGAGGACACAAACATTTCAGGTTTGCTTGACCCAGTACGGCTTGACATTGCGAAATCTGTGATTTACTGTATTTGATACTGTTTACACTTTTGATAGGAGTTTAGTAAAAAACTTTAGGTCTCCAGCCATCAAGTGAGGCTTGTTTCAAATAATCTCATCGTCATCTTACAAATCAAAATTCAAGAACAAAATACCATGCACATCAGGTAAGATACCTCCCTTTCTGTTTTGTGGAAGACGGAAGTGATACATCCACAACCGCTCTAACCTTACCCAAATGCAGTTCCCATTTTACATCCGTAGGACCAAAGATCTCGCAGCCTAGCACATAGCAAACTCAGGCTAGCAGTCTTAGCACAAATAGTGATGACAACCGTAACATATAAAATCGAATCTTACGAAAGTAGGTGGTCTTTTCTCACTAAGATTACGGTTCCCAAATTTTCTGCACTTCATATCTTGTTCTATTGTACTCAGTACATGGCAAATTCAAATAATTTACTCGTCTTAAATTATTGTAAGTTATTAGCGGAAATTTATAAAAAAAATGAAAGGATCTTAAATCTATTTTTTTTATGTTGACCATGAACATCTTATATCGATTTTTTTGAATCCGTTTTTAAAATAATGCTGAAAAAATAAAAATTTATCGTTTTGGGTTGGTTTAAAAACTATTTATCGTTTTAGTGTGCACGTAGGCTCGGGTTTTGCGAGTCAATATCGAGGCTAAGACACGCCATTGCCAATGGCGTGTCTTCAATGAACATATGAGGCTTAATTCAACAAAATGTGAACACATAGACACGTCATTCCGAATGGCGTGTTTCCTTCATTAGACACGCCATTGCGAATGGCGTGTCTATTCAGCTTAATTTTTTGGCCCAAAGCAGAAACATCAGCAAAAACTTATGCATTAGACACGCCATTCGCATTGGCGTGTCTATTGATGAAGACACGCCAATCCGAATGGCGTGTCTAATGTATAAGTTTTTCCTGAATAAAATCAGACATACGGCTAAACACATTATCATTCTATTTCAAACACTTCCTCCCTCTACCTCTAAAATCCGAAACCTTCATCTCATCTCAAACACTTCATCTCATTTCAAGCCATCTCACAATTCATCTCCGACGTATCTCTCACCTCTTCTCTTTCAATTATTAATTGAAATTCCTAATTAGCAAGGTTTAAAATTTATCCATAGGGTAGTAGGTTTAAAATTTAATGTAGATTTCATAACTGCTTTGGTTGAGAGATGGAGACCAGAGACCCATACCTTTCATTTGACCGTTGGTGAGGCTACTGTGACATTGCAAGATGTGCAAGTGTTGTTGGGATTACGGATTAGAGGAGATGTTGTTACTGGGTCAACCGCGTGTAATTGGAGAGCATTGATATATGAACTGTTAGGTCAAACACCGGGGGAAGAGGATCTTAAAGGGGCTTCTTTGAGGATTGGTTGGTTGACAGAAAATTTTAGTGGTCTTCCGGAACAAGCAAACGAACAAGTTCTACATCAATATGTAAGAGCTTATTTGCTTATTTTAATGGCAACTGTGATGTTCCCGGACAAGAGTGGCAATGATATTCAAGTTGTATATTTGCCTTTGTTGAGAGATTTAGATGCCATTGATGATTTCTCTTGGGGTAGTGCGGTTCTTGCCACTCTATATCGTAACTTATGTAGGTCAAGCAACATGAAGGCAAGAGATATAGGAGGCCCTCTTATTTTATTACAACTGTGGGCATGGGAGCGGATTACGATTGCTCGACCTATAGTCACGGGCCCCGAAAACCCACCCCTTATTCAAGGACCATATCCATTAGGTTCACAACATCAACTACGAGTTGATTCGTTGGGTCGTAGGTGGTTGAGCGTGCATCGTAGGAGGCCTCAAGGCACAACCATAACCACTCTACTCGGGTATAGGGATGCTTTAGATAACATGCGTCCCGATCAATTTGTATGGCAACCTTACCCCCAAGCCATCTTCTCTTTTTTGCCTGAAGCTTGTTATAATGACTCGGGTGAGTGGTGTGTGGTATCCCCTATGATTTGTTTCGATATTGTTGAGTGGCATTTGCCTAATAGGGTCGCTCGTCAATTTGGGTGGAAACAAAATATCCCTGAACCTGCTGATACCGAACCCAAGTTGCATAAAATGGATAAAAGGGGTGCTCATTCAAGGAATTGGGCGGAATATCATTCAGCATACCTAGCTATGTGGTTTAGGAGGTACCAATTTAGGTTCATTGGTGTTGAGGATAACAGTGACATGGGCTACAATGACCCTTACAAGGTTTGGTATCGGGATCGAACTCGCCGATTCATCAGTCCTACCTTCCAACAAGCTTACCAAGCACCGTTAGGAGCCACTGCTTATCTTGTAAGTTTTACTAATATGAATCGTTATTAATATTTAAAATCTTTCATAAATTATTATTTTTTAACACTGACAATTTTTTTCAGGCTCATGGGTTTGCCGAAGTCCATAGGACATGCAATACGGAGATACAAGCGATGCCTCAAGAGGTGCCCCCTCATTACCGTAACATCATGTCTAACATCCGGGACAACACTTCCCAATCTCTTGAACATGTTGGGTATTCACATCTTCTTCAACAATTTCACCAACCGACGCAAGAAACCCAAGTGGAGGAACAACATGAAGAAAGGGGAGATGGTTCGACAATGCAAGAGTCAACAGCGGAAGACGATGAGACCTTGCAAGTGTTCAGGCGACGGTCAAGGCGCACCAATACTTCAATGTCGCCAATCAATGAACAAGGAACCCCGGAGCCTTCAAAGGCAAAAAAGATTTGGTCTCGTCTTCGTGGGAAAAAGAAGACATGAAGCAGTTTTAATATTTTTTAGGACGTGTAATCGATATTTTAGTAACTAGACTAAGCTCGAAACCCCTTGTGCCGCTTCTATGTGTGTGAAAACTATTTTAAATCTTATGAAAACAATGTTCCGGGTCAAAATTGCGTAATCTTTTATTGTTGCTTATGAAGGTAAATAGAGTGAGTGACTAAGTACCAAACCTTTTAAAAAAAAAATTTCACTGCCAAGACACGCCATTGGCAATGGCGTGTCTCCATCAATAGACACGCCAATCCTAATGGCGTGTCTAACTAATGTCATATGGCAACACCTTTTGTATTTTCAAAAAACATCAATGTTAAAGACACGCCAATCCGAATGGCGTGTCTTCTTCTATAGACACGCCAATGCGAATGGCGTGTCTAATGCTTATATTTTTGCTTATGTTTCTGCTTTGGGCCAAAAAATTTAGCTGAATAGACACGCCATTGGCAATGGCGTGTCTTAGCCTCGATATTGACTCGCAAAACCCGAGCCTACGTGGACACCAAAACGATAAATAGTTTTTAGACCAACCCAAAACGATAAATTTTTATTTTTTCAGCATTATTTTAAAAACGGATTCGATTTTTTTCCATCTACTTGAATAAAAGCCATACTCCCATATTATAGTTCATGGATTATATATCAGATGTAGTAAATCTGATTATTACTTTCTGAGTCTTATGTTAAAAAAATTTGAGTTTTTACAATAAAGTTTTTTGAGCATGTTTACTTAAATATTAAGCTAAAAAAAACTACATTCTCAAAAATTATACTTACAAATTAAATTAATTTTGACTTTTTCCATCAAAAAAATCAAAAAATTATTACTCGATATAACTTGCAAATTGTATATACTCAGAAAAAAAATATGTATGAACTCAAAAAAATAAAAAAAGTATGAGTTACTACATCTGAATTCTGATGTATAATTCTTTTTGTGCTCATATTCTGAATTACAAAGTATATTTATTTACTAGATAGAAACTACTACACCTTAACATTTATATAAATTTTTTTAGAGAGAGAATTCTAAAGAAACATTACTCACATAGTGTAACAACCCGAAAAATGCCAATTTTTCTTGTAAAAATATTTACTAACACTTTTCAGTAGAACTTAAGTTTTTAAAATAGGAATTTTTGTTCCGAGTCTTATTTTGAAATTCCGCGTTCGTATTTGGAATTTTTGAGGGATTCCATGAAAAGACCGTTTTTAGTCATCTTTGACTTTTCTTGACTTTTAAGTCGTCTTTGACTTTTCCTTGACTTTTTTAAAGTCGTCATTGACTTTTTCTTGACTTTTAAGTCGTCCTAAACTTTTCCTGACTTTTAAGTCATCTTCGACTTTTCTCGACTTTTCAGTCAACTTTGACTTCCGTTGACTTTTCCCGACTCGTCTCATAAGTATGAAGACCGAAATTTTATTTAAAAAAATAATATTTTTGATTTATTTTTATTTAGATTTATTAAGATTTATCATAATTTAATATAATTATTTTGAATTTATTCGGAATTTAAAGAATAACGTTTAAGGTTTTAACCGAACGTCATTTAACTATTCCCGACGCATCGTAATGCGCGCAACAAAATCGAAACTCGACTTTGGCATGAGTCACACGTTTATGTCATCGTTTTCCACTCACAACTAGATATTTTATTTGTTTGAATAAACTAATAATAATATCTAGATATTTTTCTACTTTATCGATCCGTCAACGAAAATTACGCAAATCGTTTACAAAACTGACCCGACAGTCACCATATCACACGGTTTTTCCTCTCTCTTTGACCTTGATATTTTCTTTCTTTTCATTACAATAACATAATATCGTGATATTTAATTCAATTAACTTAATATCTAATTAATTACGGTAATATAATTATTATACCGGGTCAATTCCATAACAACAATTTCAAAACCCAACTCACTATTTTGGCCTATATTTACACGGCACTCATCCACTCATTCCTACTCACAAACAACTTTTCATTTTCAACAAATCAAATTAAGATCAAAATATCACTTTCTTTAATCGTTCTTGAGCGTTCTTCGCGTTCTTCATCCGTTCTTCATCGTTCTTGAGCAAAAGCCTGGGGGGGGAGGTTCATACAACTCTTCGTTTCTTAATTAGAATCCTCCTAATTATATTTCTAAGACTCTCCTCCTTCGCTCCTCATCTTCACGTAACGGTTTTATTTCAATTCCGTCAAAATCGTTTGCACAGACTTTAATTAAATGGAAATTTCATATTTTAAGTTTCTAATAGGTTTTTCTGTCATTTCTTATAGGGGAAGTTTTTGAAGACGAGTTTTGTGACTCGTATATTTTAGGAGAAGATTAGAAGATGGTTTTCTTAGTTCTTGTTCTTATATTTTGGTGCTACTTGATTTTGTTTGCTACTAAGGTAACGATTCCGAGTTACTCGACGGATATATGTTACATAGCTTTGGTTTTCTTTAGTTTTTGGTTCATCTTTAGTTTTTTTTCATATTATTATGATTTTATGATTTTTAGTTAGTAACATGATAAGTTGTTAATTTTATTATGTTGTAGGAATTATAAATATGTTGGTGTTCTTGTTATATTTTTATGATTTCTTCATGATGATGATTGTTGTATGATGGATGGTTAAATTGGTTGTTAAAATGGGTGTTGATTAATTAAAACATGTTAGAAACATTTGGGTGTTGTTGTAGTGGTGGTGGCCGAAATGGTGGCTGGAAACCGGTCCAAACCAGGCCGGTCCAGGCCGGTTCAGACCGGTCTGGGTTGGTCCATGGTGGGTCCGGGTTTTGGTCTTTGGGTTGTGTCGATGTTTGATTGTTTAATTGTTGTTTTGACGGATTTTAATTACGTTAAAGCATGCGGGAAAATATTAGAAATCGGTTTTAGAAAATTAAAGCAAAACAGCCCATTTATGTCAAAACAGGCCATGGGGCCCATCCAAGCCAATGTGGGGTCCGGCCCAACTCAGCCCGTGGGTCCCACTTTGGGACTTGTGACGGTTTTTGAGTTATCGTCATTTTTATCGCGTTTTGTAATAATTAGCAAGCGAGAAATATTAATAAGTAAAATATTTAATTAAAAAGGTTTTTCATTTAATTATTATTTCTCACATGTTAGAAATTATAAGACGAGATCGTAGTTTAATTTGATATCAGTTAAGTCAAACGGGGTTCTGGTATGTTATAATAATTCACATGTTAGAAGTTTATAAAATAACATGTATTGAATATGTTGATTTTATGTGTAAGTCTATGTGATAAAGACTCTGTTTCTAGCCGGTTTGATCCAACGGGTTTGGTCAAACTAAGATCTAGTCAGCCCCGATTTGACTGATGACCCGTCGCGGGACTCGGGTCGGGGATTTGTCTTCAAGTAAAGTTTTATTTGATTATTGAATTAGCCTTAGTAGATATGAGGCGATATGATATTTGGTTATTATTTATATGAAATTAGTCACGTGATAGGATGTTTTTCCCGTGACTGTTTTATTATATGGTTGGTGTCGTGTTGACTAAGTACCCATAGAGAATTATGAGTATATGGCGTCTTGACCATTTTAATTCTAAATGAGTAGCTTGGACCATGACATTGATAGGCCTTACTATCTTTAACGAGTATATAGTTCACTGCTTGATAGCTTTTGTGTCACGGCCTGGGGGGCTTATCTCCAAGGCGGGGCATGGCTGCCTGATCCGTTTTGGGACTGGAGCCAGCTTAAGTACTAGCCATCTCTGCTTAGGGGGTCGCCTAGTAGAGTTTCTCATAGACGGTTATGTCATGGGACGGGGAATGGAATAGCTGTTGTCGCTAGGTCTGATCAGTCTAGGACTAGGATGTTTTCCTACCTTGTGGTATAGCCTCGAGTTACAGAAGTCGACTATTGACTGGACTAAGAACTTATGCCTTTTTGTAGAAGTATTTGTCTTTCATGTTTGTATGATTCTATGAGTTTTAGAAGGTGAGATGCAAGCCGGCTAAGATTGATAGAGTTTGGATTACCGATTGTTAACTGATTCACATGATTACGTGTTGATTAGGGTTTGAGTGTATCATGGCCACGTTACAGGGTAACCTCTGAGCTAGCATACCAGCTTCCCTACCTATTGTTATATTTATTATCGGATTCACATGATAGCTCTCATATGCTAGGTTATATGTTAGTTAACTGGTTCATAACATGAAAAGCATATCATATATGTTTAAGTTTTGTATTTTCCATATACATTGCTTTTATGTTATTCATGTTTCATTAAACTCGACATTTCGTGGCTGGGAGAACTCGGAGTTACTCCCCACTGACTGTGGCTTCCGTGTTTATATTTAATGCGGTCGAACAGGTGGTGAATGCATATTTGGGGTACATTGACGAGCTAGCGAGCGAAGTATTACCTAGGACCTATATTCGGTTCTTAGTTTGTATATTATTATATACTCTTTTCATTCCCTATTTATACGGGAGATATGTCTCCCGTCTTGTATATTTCTTTTGTAAAATATTATTTTCCTTTTATTATGAACCTTTTTATTTCAGACACCTTCATTATGTATTTAAATTATTTTTTTTCTTTCCGGAAATTTGAGGGTGTCACAGTATGTCTGATTCCGAGGAAGAACTGGATGCCAAAGTTTGTATGACAACTCGTCTAAAACTTGATGTTCACGAGTCTTCAAAGAAAGTGTCCGCAAAATGTCTCATGGCACATTCCGACGATTCCGACCATGATTCCGATGATGAGGTAAATAATCTCAAGGCAAAGGTTAGATACTTCTCCAAAGAAAAAGTATGTTTGTTGCTCGATGAACTACTTAGAAAATGTCGTGAAAGAATGAATAACTTGAAGCTATACAAACTCAAATTGAGGACATAGCCGAATAAAACGTTTGTCTAAAAGTGTGTCTTGATGAGTTAGAACATAGTAACATCATACCTTCTCTTAAAAAGGAAGTCAATAGATTAAAGAAAGAAAATGATATTCTTGTTAAAGAGGTTAATCTGTCTAATGTCACAGTGCATTTCACTGTGACATCTATTGTTCAAACTAAAAATGAGTCATTAATTTGACAAGTTGATAACTTAATTAATGACGTGAATGTCTGTTAAAAAACCTCACATCATGTTAGAAGTATGTTAAGAATCTTGAAGAAATCTATGAAATGTTAGTTGATGAGAATAGTCATCCTAAAGCTGCTTTTGATAAAGTAGGACATCTTAATCTTGACCTTATTGCTAAAGTTGAAAACTTGAATAAAGTGTTAGTTGTCGGCAAAAGAGTTTTACAAGAAATTGGAAGGAAGCCAAACTGTTTTGGACATTCTCACAAGTCAGTCCCAAAATGCTAAAAAAATTCTGGATTTGGTTTCAAGCACACTAGTAATGTTCATTGTTGCGGTCGAAACCAAGAGCCAAGAAAAACTGATTTTCGAAGAAGAAAATATGTTGGCCTTCCCGAATATATAATTTGCAATTATTGTGGCAAGACCGGTCATATCTTGAATGGTTGCTTTAAGAGATTAAATGACATCAACAAAAACATCAAACTTGCTAATTTGTCACGTATCCGAAAGGATTTGATGTTGGAGTAAGTGTCCTTAACAATAGTGCGATCACTTAATTAAGTCTCAATAACAAGAATACAAAGGAATGATTAACATTATAGTCAAATGATCCACATTAATCGGTAATGATTGGCGTACTATAGGTTCACATTACTGTTGTATGATGGTGGTGATCAGTTGATCCCTTGAGGTCACACCGAAAGGACGATTCCCTAATCAAGTAAGTTAATTAATTGTATATTTATACAGATTAATTAATCCCTTAAACAGAACAAGTTTACAAGTGAGAAATATATCTTATTGTACTATGATTAAATAAGATTCAATTTAGTAATTAAATTTTTATATTACTAAAATTGATTAATGTTTATGAAACATTTTGAGATAAGATTGATCGGTTAATAATAATTGCAAAATGTTGTAGATTGAATTAACTAAATGTGAGATGACCCATTTTACATACATGTAATTATTAATTATTACTTAAAATGTTAAGTGTAATTTATTTGTTATAAGATTATATTTAAATTAGTTAAATATACATTTATAAATATAATTACATGGAACATGTCACATATCACATATCACATATGTGACATATGACATATTACAAAAGATAAAATGGAGTCCATTTTACATTAGGGGGCCGAATTGGGTGATGGGTATTAGTGTGATGATTAGTTCATGGTTTAATGGTTAAACATCATGATTACACACCTATACATATATAGCCTACCCTAATGTTTTGGGTAAGACAAAAAGCTAGCATGCTTGTCCCTCCACCACACCGAAGACCGACGGCCCCCACCCCCTTGTGATCAGAATAAGTTCTCATTTTTCCACTTCAACTCTTATGCCTTCTCTCACACTACATTCTTACACTACAACTTAGAGAAGTTGTGTTTTAAAAGGAGTTTTCTCACAAACTCAAGTTCTTATATTACTAACAAGATTAACAATATTACTAAGTGTAGTAATAGTTGTATTAGTAATATTATTTAAGGGTTCCATATGTATCATCTAGTATATGATATATGTGGAGATTTGGCATAGTCTAGGTGCAACTAAGAGGAGTGTGTAACACCCGCAAATGTACCCTATTTTTCTAGTAAAAATATTTTACGGATACTTTTCAGCGAAATTTAGTTTTAATTTAGAATTTAATTTTCCGAGTCGAATTTAGAATTTCCGAGTTCGTATTTGGAATTTCCGCGAGTTTTCAAGTGAAACCCGTCTTAAGCCGTCTTTGACTTTTGTTGACTTTTTCCCCTTACACATCTCAAATTTCCCTTAACCTATTTCATTCCATCACAACTCAACTTACTTCATCACTAAGAAACCCAAATCAAAACCCTTGCCTCCATTTTGATCCAACCTTAGATTCGTCATATTTCATTCGTTTCTTGCTCAAATTCACGTAAGTTCGTCTTATTCTTCCCCTCTTAGCTTCCTCTATCCGTATTGGTAATAGAATTACCGTCTTTCTCGCTTTTTAAATTATTCGTCTTTCTCAAGGTGAATGATATTAATCTTTTATTATCAAATTGTATGTAGGTGGAGACTAGGAAGGTTTATAAATCGATTAAAGACACGAAAAGGTAACGGTGAAAGGTTACTCGATATCATTTACGTGTTTTATGTGTTTTCTAGGCTAGTAATCGTATTTAGATTATGGTTAGTATGCTTAGGACTTGTGTTGTTGTTGTTAGTTGTTAATTGATATGAGAATTGATGGTTTGTGATGATAAATGAGGATTTTTGGTTGATAACTTGTTGGGATTTGATTGTGGCTGAATCCCGTGTAGGACGCAGGCTGCGTCGTGGGGCGCAGACTGCGTTACGCGCGGCCGACTGCAATTTTCGTGCACTGACCCCTTTTCGTAAAATGATCATATCTCCTTTGTTACTTGCTTGTTTTGAGCGTGTGACATCCCGTTGGAACCGTAAGAGGATAAGCTATCACCTCCATTTGGAATTTCTGCATTTTCATGTCTAGAACTCTAGTTATGACCGTTTGAAGTGGACCCTTGTTTTTGTTGGTTTCCAAACAACGTTGTTTTGGAGAGGTGATCTATGTTTTTATTCATTATGCTTCATAAACTTGTTCTAATGCTTATGTATCATGTATTGACTCATGTTTATCATATTTAAACTTATATAATTCCCTATTCTCATGTTTTGTGACGGTTTTTGGTATGTTCCCACTTTGAGTCGGTTTTTACAAATGATACGGTTTAAGCACTATTTTGTCTTGTGCTTTGTACTCTCATTCCCTTGGCTACCTTCCCGTTCGTAAGGCTGGAATGTCGGAACGGAGAGGTATCCTACTGCTTAATTGCATGTGTTAGTGGGCATACGACGACGTTGTTGGGAGGCGAACGTTATGCGTTGATCGACCCGGCCGTCAAATGTTGTGTACTTGCGAGGTGGTGTTATTTGCATGTAGCGTACCGCTTGTTATGAGGCTTGTGCTCTTTTCCGCCTCTTTCGTGAATTGATCTACCGAATTTGGGGTACTCGGCGTCTATGATTGACCGAGTCTTGGATGCGAAACGTTTATCGCATGTCGAATCGGAACATGATTTATTCCGAGAGTCTGGCCAGGTTTAGACTAGGACCGGATATTTATATCGTTGTCCTACCGGAGGAAATTAGTGCACATATACGAAATGTGATCGTGTATGCGTTCAGGGAAATGTTTATCCCGTGGATGCCTTTTAATCATACTTGCCATGTACACGATGCTAGTGCGTTTCATTTACCGTGAGAGATGTCGTCTTTGAGTCGTCGTCTTTGAATGCGTGATTTCATGATATTATTCATGGTCATTGCATGATTGGGCACCGTCTATGTATTGAGTTGTTTGAATGGATGATAACATGATGGATTTATTCATGGTCATTGCATGACTTGGCATGGTTTGTTCGTCGAGTCTCAATCTTATCAAACTTATACCGCTAACGGTGAGATGCAAGCCCTAGTGAGCGTATTCGGTTGCCTAAGAGTGTCTTCCCCGAGTCTTTGTATCACATGATGGATTCGGACTTGTCCTCTATGGCCTCTTATCATTATATAATTGAATTGCCCCCCTAACAAAAATTTTTGTTTCTATCTTATCGATCTCACATGTATATCTATATGTAGGCATGCTCTACTTTTGTATTTCCTTCTAGGTACGTTTGATGTGATAGCTTGGGAACCGGAGTTACTCCCCACTGACTGTGGCGTTCATGTTTTTCATGGATGAACAGGTTGCTTGATTGGATGGCTTTTTGCTTGACATTTTGGGTTCGGGTGTGAGCTAGAGGGCGTTGTCCCTGGATTAAAACACCTCTAGACGATTTTAGCTTGTTTGCTAAACACTTTTACTTGTTAACTTTTTGGAGAGACTTCGTCTCTTAATGTAGTATAATTCGTACTTTAGTTTGTAATATTTGACACTCCTCGTATTCTTTCCTTGCATGTATAAATGTTTTAAAAACTTCTTATTTCCGCTATATAATTCACATGCTTGTATGTTTTATCTTTCCGCATTCGCGAGGGTTGTCACAGTTGGTATCAGAGCTTTATCGCTCCCGACGCACACACGTGAACCCTAAACTTAAATTACTTGACCTTGAAATAATCAATGAGAGATGGGTAGACTTAAGGACCTAAGGTGGTAGTCTTTGGTGTACTTGATGTTTGTTAGGTTCTAACTTGTTTGTTGATTTTGTTGAGTGATGTTATGTTTGTTTGTATCTACCGTTTTGAGGTGGATCATTGTGTTACCTAGAAGAAGTATCCTCTACCAAAGATTTGAAGATTGACAAGCCTAATTGAAGTGTATTTCTTCCTCATCGATGTTTTCTCTCGTCCTTAATGTATCATGCTCTCTTCCTTCTATCTAAGTGCTTCTTTCTCTTCCAACTTGGTTGACTCTTGGAAATTACTCTTGATAGTTTCCTCCATCTTTCCATTGGTATCCTTACCTTCCTCATGTAACATTTTTATGGATGTCATACCCATTTGTTTGTGGTATATTATATTTGGTAGGAAGAACTTTGAATTTTGTGGAATATTAGTGTTTGTTAGAATGAATTTGTGATTTGAGGAAAATGGTGTAGATCTAAATTCACCCTATGTTGATGATTGATTGTAACTCTAAGGAAAGGTAGTAAGATAAGTTTGATGATTTTAATGCTTGATGCTTTCCATGACTAATGTGTAGATAGTTCATGGTATTCGATGGTGTAAGGTTGAATGAGTTGGCTAGGACTTCTTAACCTATTAGTGATTTAATCTTTTGAACTTAGGAGTTTAGTAATATTAGAGTGTCTTGAGGATCATATCTAAATTGGAGCTAGTTGGTGTAAATAAGAAGTTTTGAATGATATCTTGAGGTGCGAAATGCTTTTGAGATTAAGTGATGTCTTGTGGTTTCCTATTGTGTGTTTGTGAATGTAGGCTTAGTGGAAAAGCATTTGGCTATAGTTCTTGGATTTAAAGATATGATCTTATCTTATGGTATCGGAGACTCGTTTGGAGTAGTAAGGTTTCGTTGTAAGTTGAACCATATTACTTGAGGATTATGATGTGAGCTATGATGGAAATACCTTGGGACGTTAATGATGATGTTTGACTTGAGGTTTACTTGTTAATAATGAACTCGTGGGCTATATGATGTTGATAATGACGTTTTGTTCGGTGTTCTAACTTGTGGGCTGTAGGAGTTGAAAAAAGATTAGTATGGAGAATTCCTTATTGGTTCTTTGGTTTTTTTTGAAACCTTTGGGAATGTGTCAAATTATGGAGTTGAGAGAATGTTATTATGCTTGAGTTGCAATTCCGCATTTGGGATTCCGTGAGATATGAAAGGATGGATGAATTGGGTTGTAGTCGATTTATCAAATCTAGGTATACCTTACTTTGATGATTGTGTTACGATGGTCCCTTGTAAGAGACCTTTGTTTGGGATGAGTTGCTTTACTATCACCCTAAGCCTGAAAGGAGACATTTTGTGGATTAAACCTTAAACCTTTACTCGTGTCATCATTCCTTTTCATTTCCATTCTTGAATGTTTTTGTCAAGATTGATCTTTAAGAAATCGCATGCTCGTATCTTATTTCTTACTCAGATATATTCATACCTCTACTATCTGCTTTGCCTCTTTCTTGACCTCGTTATTTTCAGCGCTCCTCTCTTGTAATCTCGTGCCTTATTTATTCTTGTGTTCTCCTTGAGATTCCTTATCGTTTCCTATCTCGTTGCTCCTGCATCTTCTCTCTAATGGATGGGATATTCTATTTGTAAGACTCAAAGAATGAGTGTGATGTAATTTGGGATTCTTTAGTTAGAATATGTGTCCTTGGATTGAGCAAATTCATGTTGTATTTCATTATGGGAAATAGGACTTAAGCTCTAGGATGAATCCTAATAGTGATAATGTATCCTCTCTTAGTGGTTTTAGATTTGGAATTTGGTATTGTAGTGCTATTTTGGGAATCGAGTTGAGCGTGATAATAGTTCGTTGTTGTTGGGTATTATAACGGTTGCTTGGGATATCATTTGGGAATTTGATGTCTCTAATTGGTGGATTCTAAAAGAGACTTTGCTTTAGGGAATTTAATCTGGTACCTAAAGTTTGAGGAGTATTGTCGTAAATGAAAATCGATTCATATTGAGTTTTAGATGAACTAGATGATTTGAATGGTTGTCTGATTTCCAAGTGATTGGTCATTTGTGGTTTGGAATTAGTAATTCTCTTTTATTCTTAAAGTAACCATAGTTTGCTAATGTGACTATTTATATTTGAGGCTTCGAGCGTAGTAATGATCGAATTAAGGATGTTATGGCGTATTAAAGAATCCTTATAACCGATAATGGATTGTGGATTTTCCCTTGTCGTGAGACTTTGGATGAGACTAGTTGGATCCTAGATAATTATGTTTGTTGCGTGGATTGTGTTTTGACTTTTGAGGATGAGAAAGTTCATTGTAAATTTAGGATAATGAGTTTGAAGTAAATTGAATCAAGGGATTTTCATAGTAAGTCTCTTTTACCTTGTGGTTGTTAGCGATCATGTTTCATATAGATAAATATTTTGTTGTTAGTTTCTAATAAGAGTTTTGATGGAGCTAAGAAGATTAGAGTGCGTAATAAATCTTTCATGTGGATTGTTAGTTGTGGAGTCTACCGTGCCGATGGACCTTAGTAGATTCTAATTGGATTCGAATAATTGGGATTTGTTACTCGAAGTTTCGTGATTTTGGAATATTTTTGTAGGAATTCTGATGATTGAAAATGATGAGTTGCAAATTGGGTAAATTGTATTCTCTTGAGGATTTGGTTTATTAGTAGAGTCAGTGATATCGAATTCTTATAGATCTTCCTGCCGACTTTATCTTGATCTTCTTATCCCAAAGAGTTCGATTTGTTTTGTTTTTGCGTGTTTTGTATATATTTTGTTACCCTGAATTGTGTGTGAGATGTGCGAGTCGCTGTATGTACGTGTAATGCCTTCTTATTTTGCTTTTATCTTTGAGAAAACCTTCGATATTCCATATTGTATTTCTAATTTAACTTTTCAAAGAACTCTAAAGATGGTCTTTGTATCTTCTCTTTGAAGAAAATAGATTTCTTTCGCTTTTACATTTGGATTTTTGCGTTTGGTTGGATGTTTGGACTTGTTATTGGAGACGTCTGGTGACTAGTCCTGCACTTACTAACACTTGTTTGATTTTCGATTTCACTATTTCAACATTGATTTGATTTTTGATAGCTAGAGTTCTCGTTCGCGACGGGCACTCTTGTGATTCGTAAATAAAGCTTCGCGCTTATGAAAAAATTTCCTTAAACCGTTTTCGAGATGAACCTCGTTTCATAAATATTTTCCCTTATAAAAGTTTTAGTATTAATTTTGAAAACCGATTCTTGTACTTGATACTTTTATTATCTACTCTCAAGTTTCGAGGACGAAACTTTTTAAAAGGAGGGGTGAATGTAACACCCGCAAATGTACCCTATTTTTATAGTGAAAATATTTTACGGATACTTTTCATCGAAATTTAGTTTTAATCGTAAATTTAATTTTCCGAGTCGAATTTAGAATTTCCGAGTTCGTATTTGGAATTTCCGCGAGATTTCAAGAAAAGCCCGTCTTGAGCCGTCTTTGACTTTTCTTGACTTTTGAGCCGTCTTTGACTTTCGTTGACTTTTTCCTTCATATACTCCCTTTAACCTAATTTTTCCTCACAATTCATTTCTT
This sequence comes from Heliosperma pusillum, assembly GCA_022085475.1. Taxonomy (NCBI): domain Eukaryota; kingdom Viridiplantae; phylum Streptophyta; class Magnoliopsida; order Caryophyllales; family Caryophyllaceae; genus Heliosperma; species Heliosperma pusillum. The sequence continues at coordinate 80,926 of JAIUZE010066317.1, forward strand.
TCTTCTTCCTTAAGAAAACCAAAGAAACCTTGCCTCCATTTTTGATCCGTCTTAGATTCGTCGCTACTCATTCGTTCTTTGCTCAAATTCACGTAAGTTCGTCTTATTCTTCCCCTCTTAGCTTCCTCTATCCGTATTGGTAATAAAATTACCGTCTTTCTCGCTGTTTAAATTATCCGTCTTTCTCAAGGTGAAATATATTCATCTTTTATTACCTAATTGTAGGTGGAGACTACTAGGAAGGCTTAGTAATCGATTAAAGACGCAAAAAGGTAACGGTGAAGGGTTACTCAATAACATTTACGTGTTTTACATGCTTATATGCTAGAATTCGTATTAGAATACGATTAGTAAGTTTAGGAATCATGTTATGGATGATGATTGTTGTTATTTGATGATTGTTGATGATGAATATTGATTGTTGATAGTTATTAGAAATGGATTATGAGAATTGGAAATGATAGGTTTGAATTTATGTTGAAGGCTCACGGGTGAATTGGAAACTCATCTCACAGGCGTGAAATACAAGTCACGGTCGTGACTTGTGCAGTTTCACTACACTGACCTCTTTTCGTAAAATGATTATATCTCCTTCGTTACTTGCTTGTTTTGGGCTTGTGACCTATCGTTGGAACCGTAAGAGGATAAGCTATCACCTCGACTTAAAATTTCGGTATTTTCATGTCTAGAACTCTAGTTATGACCATTTGAAGTGGACCCTTGTTTTCGTTGGTTTCCAAACAACGTTGTTTTGGAGAGGTATCTATGTTTTTATTCATTATGCTTCATAAACTTGTTCTAATGCTTATGTATCATGTATTGACTCATGTTTATCATATTTAAACTTATATGATTCCCTATTCTCATGTTTTGTGACGGTTTTTGGTATTTCCCACTTTGAGTCGGTTTTTACAAATGATACGGTTTGAGCACTATTTTGTCTTGTGCTTTGTACTCTCATTCCCTTTGCTACCTCCACGTTCGTAAGGCTGGAATGTCGGAACGGGGAGGTATCCTACTGCTTAATTGCATGTGTTAGTGGGCATACGACGACATTGTTGGGAGGCGAACGCTATGCGTTGATCGACCCGGCCGTCAAATGTTGTGTAATTGCGAGGTGGTGTTATTTGCATGTAGCGTACCGCTTGTTATGAGGCCGTGATCTCTTTCCTCTC
>JAIUZE010066318.1:0-23165 GCA_022085475.1 Heliosperma pusillum
GATAGAAAGATTAAAGCACTACGTTAAGATCGTGGTGGCAAATATCTTTCGAAGGAGTTTGATCGACACCTTAAAGACTGTGGTGTAGTACTGCAGTTATCTCCACCTGGAACACCACAATTGAATGGTGTGTCCGAACGGAGAAATCGAACATTACTTGATATGGTTCGATCCATGATGAGTCACACGGTTGTGCCTGACTCATTATGGGGATATGCTCTTTTGTCAGCTGCTCTAATACTTAACCGAAGTCCGTCTAAAGTTGTAGACAAGACTCCATATGAACTATGGAAGGGAACGGTCCCTAACTTGTCCTTTATTCGGGTTTGGGGCTGCGAGGCTTATGTCAAATGGAGACCTGACGATAAGCTCGGCCCACGATCGGTCAAGACATACTTTATTGGTTATCCAAAAGGAATGTTTGGTCATTACTTTTATTCGCCTACCGAACAATGTGTTTTTGTTGCGGCTAGTGCGAAGTTTCTAGAGAAAGAATTTCTCGAGAACAAGACGAGTGATAGAACCTTCGATCTGTCGGAGGTTCAAGAACCAACAACCAAGCAACCAATGGAGGAAACTGTTCCTTCATCATCGGCTGCGGTAAATATTCCTGAGGAACCTAGAAGGTCGGGTAGAGTCTCCATTCCTCCAGACAGATACATTGGTATGGTCGAGGAGAATGGGAGAGATGACGTTTTACTCCTAGAGAGGAACGAACCCGCTACCTATAAAGGTGCCATGACCTGTTCCGACTCTAAGCTATGGCTTGAAGCCATGCAATCCGAGATGGACTCTATGTATGAGAATGACGTATGGGATCGGTGGACTTACATGAAAGGTTTGGCCTCTTCAGTGCAAATGGCTTTATAAAATATAGCATTCTGTAGAAGGACAACCAGATACATACAAGGCACGACTAGTGGCAAAGGGTTTCACTCAAGTGCAAGGATTGCACTATGATGAAATTTTTGCACCCGTAGTTATGCTGCGTTCCATTCGGATAATCTTAGCGATTGCCGCTTTTCATGACTATGAAATTTGGCAAATGGATGTGAAAACCGCCTTCTTAAACGGTTATTTGGAGGAGGAGTTGTACATGGTAAAACCCGAAGGTTTCATAGATCCTAAAAATCCTAAGTAGGTATGCAAACTTAAGCGTTCCATTTATGGACTTAAGCAAGCCTCTCGGAGTTGGAATCATCGTTTCGACCAGGTGATAAAAGAGAATGGATTTACTCGATCGGTCGAGGAACCATGCTTATATATCAAGTCGAGTGGGAGCAAGATTGTCTTCCTAATATTGTATGTTGATGACATATTCTTGATTGGGAATGACATACCTCTCTTAACTTCGGTAAAAGTTTGGTTAAAGAACCATTTCCAGATGAAAGATCTGGGTGAAGCACAAAGAATTTTGGGGATCCGTATCTACAGAAATAGATCACGACGGATGTTATCCCTTAGTCAGGAGTCTTATATAGATAAGATTCTTGAGAGGTTCAGCATGACCAACTCCAAGAAGGGGAACCTTCCAATGATTTCTGGGATGCAGTTGAGCAAAGCTCAGGCACCAAGACATCGGAACAGGTCGAGTGCATGAGTCGGATTCCTTATGCATCAGCTATAGCGATCGTTCATTTGCCATGTATGCACACGTCCAGACCGTGGGCAATATGCATTGAGTACGAAAGTCCCCGTTACCAAGGCATCCAGGTGAAACACCTGATAGCTGTATGAATATCCTTAAGACCTACGAGGACTAAGGTTGGGTAGTGGACTTATGGAGGTGGACACTGAGCCGTTGCACAACCGGTTTTCCGCAGACTGCTAGCTTCCAAACGGATCGAGATGACTCGAAATCTCAGTCTGGATTCGTGTTTACTCTTAATGGCGCTGCGGTCAGCTGGAAAAGCTCCAAACAAAATGTTATAGCAGATTCTACGACTGAGTCCGAGTACTATGCTGCTTCTGAGGCTGCGAAGGAAGCTATATGGATGCGTCAGTTCTTACAGGGACTAACCGTAGTTCCTAGTTCGGATGACCCTATCACCATCTATTGTGATAATAGTGGTGCCATCTTCCAGGCTAAGGAGCCTAAGTCCAGCAACAAGTCTAGGCATGTACAACGGAAGGCTCACATTATCCGAGATTACGTGGAGCAAAGGGAGATAGTGATAGACAAGTTTGCTACGGATGATAACGTTGCAGATCCTCTCACTAAACCGTTAAGATATGATAAGCATGAAGGGCACGTTATTTCCATGGGAATTAAGCGTGTTCCTGAGTTGTATTAGTTGTTTTATATGGATTAGACACCTGTATCTTTTTCATAAAAACTATCTATGAAATCATCGTTTTGTTTTATATTTTTTTTTTCATGTGGGTTGTACTGACAACATTGAACACCACAAAGTGAACTGAATTACATTATATTTTGTTTTGGGTCCGTAATTGCCTACATGAGCTGATAACTCTGGCAATTATTTTGTGACGTCGATTGATGGTGGGTTCAACGAGGCATAAGTCAAACTGTTGACTGATCGATCACAGATGTGAGTTATAATGATACTGCGCATGACATTTTGTGACGACGTTATGGAGTCCTAAATGTTTCGGAACATTAGGTGCCAGGTCGTGGATAGGACATCCGTAGTGTTCCTAGAGTCGATTCTTTTGACTATCGACTGTCTCTTGAGATAAAGGCAGTTTTTGGGTGACTTTGGTTTATTTCTCATGGTCGACCGTAACAGGAGGCTAAGTAGATTTTCACTGGGCCATTTCATACTGCGCTTGTATCTGCAAGATTCGAGTTGAAGAATATATCCAACCTTTATCAGGATATGATATTTCTCAGGGCCACTCGAGGAGCTGTAACTGAAATGCATGGCCATGCTCAAATGAAGATTCGTTTATCAGTTAAGTTACTCTCTAGTCGGGGAAACCACTCTTGATACTGATCACTTGTAAACTACGACCTTTGTGAATACGGACTTTGCAAATTGGTTGACATTGAGTGGGAGAAATTTATTATGGATATGAGAATCGGTTATCGCACATACACTTGTACGGACAAGTGGGAGATTGTTGGAGCCAGTGTCCTCCACATTTAGTGCAATAACATAAATAAATCTCTGTAGGTTCACAGGGTATACTTTGTATTGTAATCAGTTGATTAACGTTTATCGATAACGGTTGGCTTGCTAGATAAGTTTGACGTTATCGTCATACAGATGGCGTTGATCAACTTGTCCCTAAAAGTCACACTTAAAGGATGTGATTGAGAGATGTGATTATTTGAGAAAATAATCATATTGATGCCTTATTAAATGACCAAAAGGTTAGTCAGTGTTTTTGACTAAAAGGTTAGTCAATGTGATGATGATATAATTATTTAATAACGATTAAATAATGTTAGCTAAGACGAATTAACTGTAATTCGTAAATTGAATATAAAAGGTTATATTTAATTGTTGTATATAATGTAAGCTAATTAAACATAAACCGTTATAATTAATTGGAAAATTATAAATATACGGATATTTATAATTAATGATGTATTATAATGTTGGTCTTTGACTAATGACGATTATAATGTATTACATTATATTAAAAGCTAAAATGACCGGAAAAAGTGTCCAGATACACTCGGGTTTTTCCAGTCAATGGGTAGTTATTTGAGGAGACTAAATCTCCTCATAATTGACCTAGAGGTGCCGTGATATACAAAGAGAGCAAAGGAAAATTCTAACCTAATTTTTCTACTCTCTCAACTTGTGCCTCCATCACACACTAAACACAAAACCTAAAAAGTTAACAGTAACTTTGAATCGATCTTTCTAGCAAAGGAGAAGGGCATATCTCGATCTATCTTGGGTGAGACAATTAGGAGGATATCTATTTTGATATCTGTTCTTAGGCCGATTTTGCTAAGGACCAAAGGTTTAATTCATTTTCTCTACATTTGTATCGTTTTCATATCTATGACTTGCAATTTTATATTATATAATTTTGTTATAATCCTAAATTTTAAGGGGATGTAAACAGTTATTTCCCACAACTAACTCTACTGATACCCTAATCCTCAAGAGAATGCAATTTTCCCAATTTGCAACTCATCATTTTCAATCATAAGAATTCTTACAAAAATATTTCAAAATCCTGAAACTTCGAGTAACAAATCCCAATTATTCGAATCCAATTAGAATCTACTAAGGTCCATCGGCATGGTAGACTCCACAACTAACAATCCACATGAAAGATTTATTACGCACTCTAATCTTCTTAGCTCCATCAAAAATCTTACTAGAAACTACCAACAAAATATTTATCTATGGAAGCATGATCGCTAACAACCACAAAGTAAAGGACTTACCATGAAATCCTTTAATCCAATTTACTTCAAACTCATTATCCTAAATTTGCAATGAACTTTCTCATCTTCGAAAGTCAAAAATTAATCAAAGCAACAAACATAATTATCTAAGATTCAACTAGCCACATCCAAAGTCTCACGACCAGGGAAAATCCACAATCTATTATCGCTATAAGGATTCTTTAATACGCCATAACATCCTTAATTCTATCATTACTACGCTCGAAGCCTCAAATATAAATTGTCACATTAGCAAACTATGGTGATTATAATCCTCAAGATAAATGAGTTCACCATTCTAACTCTATATTCCATAATAACCAAGCACTCATTATCCAAAGCTTGCAACGAACATTTCTCAATCTCGAACTATGATTCCTTAAGAATAAAAGAGAATTACTAACTCCAAACCACAAATGGCCAATTACTTGGCAATCAGACAACCATTCAAATCATCTAGTTCATCTAAAACTCAATATGAATCGATTTTCATTTACGACAATACTCCTCAATCCGTGGGTACCGGCTTAATTACCCTAAAGCAAAGTCTCCTTTAGAATCCATCAATTAGAGACATCAAATTCCCAAATGACATACCAAGCAACCGCTATAATACCCAACAACAACGAACTATTATCATGATCAACTCAATTCTCAAAATGACACTACAATACCAAGCTCCAAATCTAAAACCACTAAGAGAGGATACATTATCACTATTAGGATTCATCCTAGAGCTTAAGTCCTATTTCCCATGATGTAATACAACATGAAATTTGCTCAATCCAAAGACACATATTCTAACTAAAGAATTCCAAAATACATTACACTTACTCTCTGAGCCTTACAAAGGGATATCCAATCCATTAGAGAAAAGATGAAGGAGCAACGAGATAGAAGACGATACGGAAACTCAAGGAGAACCCGAGAATAATTCAAGCACGAGATTATAAGAGAGGAACGCTTGAAAACAACGAGGTTAAGGAAGAGACAAAACAGATAGCAGAGGTATGAAGATTTCTGAGTAAGAAATAAGATACGAGCATGCGTTTTCTTAAAGATCAATCTTGACAAAAACATTCAAGAATGGAAATGGAAAGGGATGATGGCACGAGTAAAGGTTTAAGGTTTAAACCACAAAATTGTAAAGCAACTCATTCCAAACAAAGGTCTCTTACAAGGGACCATCGTACCACAATCATCAAAGTAAGGTACACCTAGATTTGATAAATCGACTACAACCCAATTCATCCACCCTTTCATATAACACAGATTCCCAATTGCGGATTTGCAACTCAAGCATTGTAACATTCTCTCAACTCCATAATTTGTCACATTCCCAAAGGTTTCAAAAACCGAAGAACCAATAAGGAATTCTCCATACTAATCTCTTTTCAACTCCTACAGCCCACAAGGTAGAACACCGAACAAAATGTCATTATCAACATCATATAGCCCACAAGTTCATTATTAACAAAGTACAACCTCAAGTAAAACATCATCATTAATGTCCCAAGGTATTTCCATCATAACTCATATCATAATCCTCAAGTAATATGGTTCAACTTACAACGAAACCTTACTACTCCAAACAAGTCTCCGATACCATAAGATAAGATCATATCTTTAAATCCTGGAACTATAGCCAAATGCTTTTTCACCAAGCCTATACTCTAACACATCAACTAGAATCCACAACAAGTCACTTAGTCTCAAAAGCATTTTACAACTCAAGGCATCATTCAAAGCTTCCTATTTACCCAATTAGACCTATCATAAGCATGATCTTCAAAACAATACTTAACCTCTAATCCAAAAGACTAAATTACTAATGAGTTGAGAAGTCATAACCAACTCATTCAACCTTACACCCTCGAATATCATGAACTATTTACACACAAGTCATGACAAGCATCAAGCATTAAAATCATCAAACTTATCTTACTACCTTTCCTTAGAGATACAACCAATCACCACTATAGGGTGAATTTAGATCTACACCATTTTCCTCAAATCACAAATTCATTCTAACAACCACTAATATTCCACAAAGTTCAAAGTTCTTCCGACCAAGTATAATATACCACAAACAAATAGGTATAGCATCCACAAAATTGTTACAAGAGGAAGGTAAGGGATACCAATGGTAAGATGGAGGGAAACTATCAGAGTATTTCCAAGAGTCAACCAGTGGAAGAGAAAGAAGCACCTAGATAGAAGGAAGAGAGCATAAATCATTAAGGACGAGAGAATTCATAGACGAGGAAGAAATACAATTTAATTAGGCTTGTCAATCTTCAAATCTCCGGTAGAGGATACTTCTCTAGGTAACACAATGATCCACCTTAAAACGGTAGATACAAACAAACATAACATCACTCAACACAATCAACAAACAAGTTAGAACCTAACAAACATCAAGTACACCAAGGACTACCACCTTAGGTCCTTAAGTCTACCCATCTCTCATTTATTATTTCAAGGTCAAGTAATTTAAGTTTAGGGTTCACGTGTGTACGTCGGGAGCGATAAAGCTATGATACAACTATGAAAAAACCCTCGCGAATGCGGAAAGATAAAACATACAAGCATGTGAAAAGATATGCGGAAATACGGGATTTTAAAAACCTTTAAACATGCAAGTTATATAACACGAGGAGTGTCAAAATATTACAACTAAGTAAGGAAATACAACAAAGAGACGGGGTCTCTTAAAATGTTAGCAAAGAACAAGTGTTTAGCAAAACTAGCTAATATCGTCTAGAGGTGAAAAATTCCAGGGACAACGCCCGCTAGCTCACACCCGAACCCCAAAATATCATATCCAAAAAGTCATCCAAAGCAAGCAACCTGTTCATCCATGAAAAACATGAACGCCACAGTCAGTGGGGAGTAACTCCGGGTTCTCCCAGCCATATCACATCAAACGTACATATAAGGAAATACAAAAGTAAAATCATGCATATATAGATATCCATGTGAGATACGATAAGAATAGATAGGCAATTTTATAGATAGTGATAAGAGCATATGGAATACAATCCGAATCCATCATGTGATACAAAGACTCGGGGAAGACACTCTTAGGCAACCGAATACGCTCACGCTCACTAGGGCTTACATCTCACCGTTAGCGGTATAAGTTTGATAAGATTGAGACTCGACAAACAAACCATGCCAAGTCATTCAATGATCAATCATATAATCATTCATGTAATCATCCATCCAAAACACACCGACACCATGACGACATCTCTCACGGTAAATGAAACGCACTAGCATCGTGTACAATAGCAAGACAAGCCAATGGAAGTCCACAGGATAAGACGTTTCCCTGAACCGTATACGATAAGACGTTTCGTATACTCATGACCCAGACAAACAAGTTCACGGGATAAGACGTTTCCCGGAATCATGTACGATAAGACGTTTCGTACACAAAAGACTCTAATCCTCTCGGTAGGATGACGATAATAATACGGTCCTAGTCTAAACCTGGCCAGACTCTCGGGATAAGACGTTTCCCGATTCGACATGTGGTAAGACGTTCCACATCCAAGACTCGGTCAATCATAGACGCCGAGTACCCCAAATTCGGTCAACCTTCACGAAAGAGGCGGAAAGAGATCTATAGTAAAAAAGTCAAGCTAGTACGCTACATGCAATAACACCACCTCGCAAGTATACAACATTTGATGGTCGGGTCGACCAACGCATTGCGTTCGCCTCCTAACAACGTCGTCGTATCCCCACTAAACATGCATACAAGCATCAAGGATACACCCCATCGCTCCGACATTCCAGTCTAACGAGTATAAGGTGTAGCCGGGAAATGAGAGTTCAAAGCACACAATCATTAGTGCTCAATTCATAACATATGTAAAACCGACTCAAAAGAGGGATATATCGAAAACCGTCACGAAACATGTGATACAAACGAATAGAATATCATATATCCAAAACATGAATATTATAAGTCACTATGTAAAATTATACGATAAACGAATCATGCGAACTATTATAAATTACGAGATTTAGAAATTTCAAGAAGAAAACACAGCCGTGTTCCAGGCCGGGGTGGAGGGAGGCGGCCGGCACCCCGGCTCGGAGCACAACAACACACAAAAACCGAGTTTGGAAACTAACTAAAACAAGGGTCCACTTCAAACGGTCATAACTATAGTTTTAGATACGGGAATGCAGAAATTCCAAGTCGAGGTGATAGCTTATCCTCTTACGGTTCCAACGAGTGGTCACAAGCCCAAAACAAGCAAGTAGCGAAGGAGATATGATCATTCTACGAAAAAGGGTCGGTGCAGTGAATTCCCAGCCGGGCACTGAACCGGCAGCCGGCCCTTCGGCCAGGACTACTTCCTACCCGAGAACAACATACACAAGTTCCATCATTTTCAATTTTCCTAATTCACTTCTAATAATTATCAACCATCAATATTCATCATCAACAATCATCAAATAACAACAATCATCAAATAACAACAATCATCATCAATAACATGAATCCAAAGCTTACTAATCGTATTCTAAATACGAGTTCTAACATATAAAGCATGTAAAACACGTAAATGATATCGAATAACCCTTCATCGTTACCTTTACGCGTCTTTAATCGATTACTAAGCCTTCCTAGTAGTCTCCACCTACAATTAGGTAATAAAAGATGAATATATTTCACCTTGAGAAAGACGGATAATTTAAAAAGGGAGAAAGACGGTAATTTTATTACCAATACGGATAGAGGAAGGTAAGAGGGGAAGAATGAGACGAACTTACGTGAATTCCAATAAGAAACGAAGGAGATACGGTGAATCTAAGCTTGGAAAGATTATGGAAGAAAGGTTTTGGGGTTCTTAGTGATGAAGTAAGATGAATTGTGTTTGTGTAAGAACTAGGTTAAGGGAGGTAGTATGAGATATATATATATATAAGGAAAAAGTCAACAAAAGTCAAAGACGGCTCAAAAGTTAAGAAAAGTCAAAGACGACTCAAAAGTCTAGAAAAATCAAAGACGACTCAAAAGTCAAGAAAAGTCAAAGACGACTCAAAAGTCAAGAAAAGGCAAAGACGACTCAAAAGTCAAGAAAAATCAAAGACGACCCAAAAGTCAAGAAAGGTCAAAGGCGCCTTAAGACGGGATTCTCATGGAATCTCGCGGAAATTCCAAATACGAACTCGGAAATTCTAAATTCGACTCGGAAAATAAAATTCTATATTAAAACTTAAATTTGCTGAAAAGTATCCGTAAAATATTTCTACTAGAAAAATAGGGTACATTTCCGGGTGTTACAGGATGAGTTGGTACTTGGTAGTTTGAAGCGACATTGTAAAGTAGATGTTGACCCAAGAGTTGAGGTAGGAGGATGTGTTTTCCAGGTTTGCAAATATGGTAATTCATGAGACCGGTTTTAGGAGTAGGTTTGTATCTCATATCATGGTGTGGTAGTTATTTAGGTTGAGGTGTGTGAGTGTACAAGTGTGGGTTAACATTAAAAGGAGATGTATTTCAAGTGTGAAAGAGAGAATGGTATTGATGGGTTTGATAAGGAGGTGGAAATTGGAAATTGCAATGGTGTAATGTACGTTTTGAGTGTATGTGTATCTATTATTGTGGATGAGTGGTTGAAGTTAGACGTATATGTAGATGGCAGGAGGTCGAGCTAGGCAACATGGCGGCGGTTCAAACAGACGCCGTAGTACATCTTCAGTCGACGATGAGGAGATGGAGGCTATTGATCAGCAGAGTCCGGTAGTGGTCGAGGAATCGACCAATGACGATGAGTCCTCGGATCAGACATCGGAGACGATCCAGTTCACGCCGGAAGGGAAGATGATACTTGATCCCGCGGGGTTTTGGTAAGACAACCACCAATGTCTTTAATTTATTATTTTATAATTATATTACATTATTTACCATAAATGCATACTATTCCATAATTTATTTTTCAGGTTTTCGTCTCAAAAGGTTGTACGCGGTTGTACTCAGAGTACAAAGATGAAGATGACGGGGGTTGCTCCTACTTGTTGGACCAAGGCTACCTCTGCACAAAAAGAGGAATGGTTCAATAATTTTAGGGTATATTATTTTTGTTTATATTTTCTTACATTATTATAGTTTTTAAATAATAATTTATTTTACTAATACTTACCTTTTAAATTGTAGAAAACATTTGACTGGCCGGCCGGAATAGAGTATATTGTACGTCAAAGGTACAATGAGACGTGCACTAGACGGTTAAGGGACAACATGTATAAGGTTGTCAAGAGGAAGAAGGAGCCGGAGCATATGAGAGGTATTTAATTGTTTTTGTTATTTGTATATAGTTATATTTTTACACATTTTATCATATTTTATAATACTTATTTAACTTGTAGGTGGTGCATATGAAGATATGCTTAAATATCGTGAAACTGAGGAGTTTCAGGCTAGGTCGGCCCAAGCATCCAAAAATAAAAAAGGAGGAAAGAAAGATGGAGCGGCTGAGCCATCGCATCACGCAGGATCTCGATCTTTCCTGGACCTAGTTTTGGGTGTAAGTTATAATTTCCACTTTTTCCTCAATTTGAAAATTATAACTTAAATTCTTTTTATCATTAAAATCTTCTTATACAAGTCTTTAATTTTTTCTTTTAGAAGGGTAAGAAGAAAAAAGCTAACACGTCCACAGCTCCGGAGCTCTTCCTTGACACCCATTCCCGGCTCGAAGATAATAGAAGATATTGGATCAAACCAAAAGATAAGGAATTATATGTAAGTTTCAAGCATTTTTGTATTTTTACAATAAGTTCAATTTTTTTGAATGTTTAACCAATTTTGTAGCTATTTTTAATAACAATGTTTATATTTTGTAGGAAGCCTTTTCTGCCGAGAAACTTAGGCATCCCGAGAAATCCGATAACGAGCTTTGGTTCGACTTGGTAAAGGGTTTCAAGAAGGGGAACGTCTACGGGATTGGGTCGGCAAAGAACGTATTTTACGAAACTCCAAGGGGAAGAATGTCGTACACCTCAAAACAAACCTAAGAGCCGACAGTCGTGGGAAGACTTCAAGCCGCACTTGACGAGGAAAAAAGAAAAAACGCGGAAAGGGATGAAGAATTAAGGATAATGAAAGAAAAATTCAAGGCTTGGGAAAGCAGGTTTGACAATTGCAACCAAGGTCCCCCTCCCTATCGACGGGATTATGATGAAGGCAATGGAGGTGGTGGATTCCAGGCCGAATCCAATCTAAACCTTGGCTTCTGATATAGTTTAGAAACTTGTGACTTGAAACAATTTATGGTTGAAACAATTCCGTTTAAGAAAATTTGTAAACTTGAAACAATTTTTTTTATCTATATGAGGATGTTGGTTTCACATCGTGTTGTTGTAAATGTGTGAAATCTTTGTGTTTTCTTGTATACTTGCAGGTATGGTATGATATGGTAACGAAATGGCAGGATGAAAATAGAAATTTTCTTTCAATATCACAGGTATTTTGGCGACTGAAATGTTAATTTGGCGACTATTTTCAGTCGCCAAACCTCCAGTATTTTTGTAAATTAAAAAGCAATTTGGCGACTGACTGGCGACTGATATCCGTCGCCAAAATGGCGACTGAATCCTTTTGTAGTCGCCAATTTGGCGACTGACTGGCGACTGATATCAGTCGCCAATTTGGCGACTACTTGAACTATCAGTCGCCAATTTGGCGACTATTTTCAGTCGCCATTTCGCCAATTTGGCGACGCATTTTTCAGTCGCCAAATTTGGCGACTGAAAGTAGTCGCCAGAATGTTTTTTGGCGACTAATGACGGCGACTGGGTCTTGGCGACTGATTTCAGTCGCCAAATACATTTTAGCGACTGAAATTAGTCGCCAATATCAGTCGCCTGAATGTTGTTTTCTTGTAGTGGATTAATTAGGGTTTCATCCTTGTAATCTCCTTTGTGTGTTTCAAGCATTGCAATTCAAGGATCGTTTATTATATGCAAGGATTTTTCTATTATTGTTATCGTTATCATCATTGATCGTCATATAGGTACTTCTAATTTATCTTTTGTTTAATGTTCTTATTGTTTTCCATTTGATTGTTATTCGCTTTACATATTGTCTTAGATTCATTTTAGTACCGTTATAATCGTTGTTTCATTTCCTAGATTATCAATTAACGTCGTTATTATCGTCTTATAATATAGTCAAAATTAAATAAACATGTCAATCCTAGTTTTCATTGTTAATATCATTTTAGACATAGATATCATCATGAGTGAGTAGTCATCCTTTCTAGGGTGTAGGGTAGCCATGTTAGATTGATTAAAAGATGTTAATTGGATAAAGGAATTGTGCCTTTAAAACATTGTGTCTATGCATGTTTGGATTGTAACGATAGTTAATGATTTTTAGCTAAAATCATTTGACTAGTATGAAATTCTTTTCCAAGGTAGATATACAGGAATTGAATAGACAAAGCGTGACGTAGTCGATTAAGACCTAGTAAATCGCACTAAAAGCCTGCTAGACCATCTGATCTATGATTGTAATGAACACGCCATTCTTACGAACGCTCAATGAATTATTTGCATATCCTAAATCCAATTTCATCAATATGTCAATTTACATGTGTGAACCTACTTCCCTAGATTCTTCTCATCATTGTTAATTTATCATTTGCTTTATTGTTTTCATTTGTTTTTATTTTGTTTTCATTTATGCTTTATATTAGTTTAGATATCAAAATCCCAAAACCCAGATATTCGTTAGATAGAACTCAATTGCGAGGCATTTCACATTCCATAGGAAACACCATCTCCCTGAGGATCGACCCCTACTTCCCTAATTACATTAATTTGTTATTAGCCTAGTCTGGGTAATTTATCTTTGCATTGGGCTTGCGACAGGCCTGATCAGGCTACATAGTCCAAGAGAAAGGGACCCAAGACATGTCAAATAAACACTTAGTCGAAGACAAAAGAGAAGAAAAGAAACATAGAGAACAAAACAACAGCCGGCTCGGTCGAGCTAAGCTTGGCTCGACTTGAGCCGGTGTCGGGTTTTGACTAGCTCAGCTCGACCTGCACCTGATATCGCAAAAAATCTTGATGCCTCATCCTCAAAATCTTCAATTAGTATAAATAAGATAATTATGGACATAATAAAGGATCCCACTCTGTATTAGTAAAACCTAGATCTTATTTCCTCTTTGAAATTCATTCTAGTTTATTTTAACTTTCAAAACTCTCTAAGTTGTTAACTTTACCTTGATCAAGTCTTAAGTATTGATTTCATATCCTTGGATTATTTGAAGATTTGGGTGACAACATTCTTCATTTATTTATGGATTTATTATTAATCATCACTTATTCTTGCTAATTTGTTTGTATTATCTAATCTTTCTTAAACCTATTTTAATCTCTTGTTAATCATCTCCATTAATCATTATGTTTACCCTGTCTCTTGTTATTGTTGATATTATGTCAGCCTTAATTACTATGATTTGTAAGTAGTTGTTTAACTAGGGATGATAAGGGATATGAGTGATGAATAGGAGTTAATTACATGTATAATCAATCTTAAGATGTATTGTTGGGTTTTATTTCAACTAATGGAAACTTAGAGTTTGATGAAATATGTGAACCACTTTTACATGTTTTATTACTTGTTAGCGCCCTTCCATAAGATCGAGAGTCTTAGGAGGGCGAGGAACTTGCATTATGGTTGTGGTAAGGGTGGGTGTAAACGAGAGCTAACCCATTCCGTCCTAGCTAGGGACGTAAGATCAAGAGCCTTGTCCCATAGTTCGACTTGACCCATCAATAAGCCTAAGATAGTAACATCTACCCCCTTATATACCCTATGTGAATCCTTAAACCCTAGTTTTCCCTCTTTCCTTTATTTCATTCTAATTACTTGTTTTTTAGTTTACTTGTTATTTGTAGTTTTTATCTTAGTTTAGCTTTCACCCTTTTTCAAACTCAAACTATGACACCCTTGCACTTGAACGTTAGCTAAATATTTCTATTTTGCATTTCTAACCATCCCTGAGTACTGACACTCTACTCGCCACCATGCTAATTGAGTTTATAAATTTTGTTTGACGAAAAACAACAACGCCAATACACCCCCTTCTTATATACCTTATGACCTCAAAATGCCACTTTCTTCAGTCAAAACTCACATTTACTCAACTTAGCATATAACTGAATTTCACTCAAAATTTGCAACACAATTCTCATATGCTTCTCATGCTCCTCCCTTATCTTAGAGTACATCAAGGTATCATTGATAAAGACAACCACAAATTTATCCAAATAGGGATTAAATACCCAGTTCTTCAGGTCCAAAAACATTGCTGGTGAATTATTTAACCCAAATAGCATAACAACGAATTCGTAATGTCCATACCTCGTCCTAAAGGTTGTCTTAGGTATATCCCTTTTCATAATCCTTAGCTGGTTGTATTCTGACCTCAAATCAATTATAGAGAACACACTGCACCACTAAGTTGGTCAATTAAGTCATCCATACACGACAATGGATATGTATTCTTAATCGTCTCATTATTCAGCTCCTTATAGTCTATGCACAACCTTAAGCTTCCATCCTTCTTAACAAATAACACAGGTGTACCCCACGGAGATACAATTGGTATAATATATCTGTTGTCTACGAACTCCTCCAATTTCTTCTTCTACTCCTCCAAATCCATCAGTCTCATACGTTAAGGGGCTTTAGAAATGGGTCCCTTCCCAGGTTTCAACTCCACACATAAATCTACTACCCTCCTAGGCGACAATCCCGGAATGTCATTAGGTAAAACATCCTGGAATCATTCACCACAGCTATATCATTTGCACTAAGCTCCTCCACACGGGTATTCATCATATGACACAAATATCAACATCATATTTCCCTCCTTCGGACTGGTATTTATTTCTCCTTTTGTTTGTATTTTGATGATTATAGAAAAATAAATCTTATCTAAACTAAATATCAACATCATATTTCCCTCCAATTTCATGGTTTTGCATTTATAAGTAGGTGCATGTGTAAAAACACTCATAAAAGTTACAATTATTATTTGGTCGATTAATAATAAAATTTTTTGAGAAAAGTTAGAGTAAATCTTTCTTATAGATTACTCTATACTATACTAAAATAAAAGAAAAATAAATTTATAGAGAATATTTATTTTTTTAACAGAAAAAAATCATATAATAAAACTTATAAAAGTGTTGTTGAAATTGTGAATTATGTAAACATACAATTACTCTTTTTGAAAAAAAAAAGATCCTCTTATTCTGACATATAAAATATTGTCAAATATTTAAGTTGTTTAATTTTAATTACTAAGTGAAATTCGTGTTGTATAAAAAGACAATTTTATTTAAAACTTCTCCAAATAATTAAAAAAAAATAGAAACATAAGATTAAGTTTTTAATAATAACCAAACCCCTAATTATCTTATAAAACCTTTACAAAAAGTAAAATAAAAAAAATGGAAAAATAACATGTACTAAAAGAAGCTAAAGAATGACAGTTTACTTAGCACTTGACGAAAGAGTAAAATACTACAAAGACAATATTAGAAATAAAAAAACTTCAATGATGACATAACATAGTTTTAAATCTAACTTTCTATAACGTATCAAATGTGTATGCTTAGATTACCAGTAATATTCAAATACATAAGATTAAAAAATTTGATCTTCCATTTTAAAATATTAAATAAGTCTCATAATAAATTTTGTTAAACGAGCTAAATCATTCAATACAAATTAACAAAGTCAACAATTACTATTTACGCGGGACCAATAATCCAAGAACAAGCGAACAATGAGAATTGTTCTAAAGATGTTCGAGTATATCCAATACGTATAATAAATTTATATTTTGCTGAGTGTAGAATAAGTTTGAATAAGCGGAATATATTTAGTGTATGATACATATAGTGGGAAATAGTTTAAATTATATATACCTCGCTATTATATCACCGAAGATTATCATCAAAATGGGATTTTCGTTTCAAATATATCTCAAAAATCCACAATAAAAGCTAAAAATATATTGACCTACCAAATATAAAAAATATATGTGGTGACATATATTTTTACTTTTCTAAATTCCAAATCATTTATGTTTTATTTCACTTAATTATTTACTGCGGCCAGCGTAAACTAGTTATTACTTTGTCATGCAGTGATTATATAGTAGTAGTGTTTATACTTTTTCCGTCAATGGTCAACTATGAGGAGTCCCATATGAGTTTATTTGAACAAAATGTACTCCTTAGTATAATAAATTGAGCGATCAAACTTAAAAGTTTGGCCTTGAAATAAACACAACTAATTTTATATATTATTTAATACAAAAGCGATTGTACACGTACTAGTTTAGTAAGTTCAAACCCTTTTTCTGAAAAATTGGAACTCCTTTATGAAAATTTGTGCATTAATTATTATAAATAAGGGTAAAATAACATTGTAAGGTAAGACTTAAAATTGTTAATAAAAAATATTTCAAGTAAAACAAATAAATTATAATTTTTTTTTTAATAAAATTAAAACTAATCGGCTTTAGGAGTAGTAGCCCATTATCCTAATTAAACTCTTGTAAATAAAATATTTGTGTAGTTATTGTTCAAGATATAAACATCCATATTGTTATAATATGTAGAGAATGTGATAGAGATGTGTGTATTTCTCATTAGTACATAGAGTATATATATACACAAATATGAGTAGAGGTTATGTCATGGGAAAATAAAATGACTAGTCTAGATACATCCTCCATTCAAAGACATTTAAAGGTATCCTTAATACATGTGACTTATGGGCATCCACAATAAGTTTTCACAACACCCCCCTTGGATGTCCATTCCTGAAAAAGATGCTTCGATGAAAACCTTCCTAGTACACTGATCTCCTAACACGCATAACAAGTTGCCTCGTTAAAACCTTTCCATGAAAAACCCAGTGGACAAAACCACGGATAAAGAAAAAGAGTACAATACGTGTTACTCCCCCTGATGATTATATAACTTGATATATCTTGAAATTTGAACTCTGATTTAACTTCCCGATCGTTGAAATAGAACCATCGTAGTTCATAAACTTGATATTTTTCAATCAATAGAAATTCTTGGTAATTCCAATATATTATTTCTTCAAAACTCGCAATTTGGATATAGACATTCATGATGACTTTCGAGCCTTCATCTCAAATATTATAGTTACACTTGTAATATAAATTCTTCTCAAATAATGATATAATATTATGTCTAGAATAATTGTCATTTTAACAATAATGATGATCATAATTTTAGCGTATTAACATGCCAAAATGCTACCTCATTAAAAACCTTGCTAGGAAAACCCACTGGGATAAAAACCTAGACGGAGGAAAAAAGAGTGTAGCTATCATTCCCGAATTTATTCTCTTCCGGAAAATCAATTCGTTTATTAACAAAAATTATTTGAAAAATAATTTATCTTCTTGCTAAATCATCTCACTACATATTTAGCATAAAGTATAAAATCACGTTAATTCGCATAGATACTCAAAATTCAGGTTGAGATAATATTTACTTATTTTACATAAGCTCTTCAGGAGCATTGATGTTCAATATCCGCAATCACAGCGTATAAGTTCGTAAATTTAATTATCGATAAGTCATTCACAAACTCAATTAACTGCACTATTAATTTGATATAATTTATAATATGCTCCTTCGAGAGTTCTCTATTATGTGAGTATAATATCTCCACTAATTCATTTTACCTTATAGGAAAAAACATCAACCATGTGCATGCATATGATGTATACCTACGTTCTAAATTACTTGTTATATAATAATGCAAAGATGTAATTAATATGAATATAATATCCAAATGATTAATTTACTTTCTATATGCAAATAATGACGACTCCATTAATATAAACTGTACAGTGTTCTTTTCAATATTCATGTTCATGACATGAATGGACTTCAGGTTTAAGATAGACTTCAGGTCTATGATCGACTTCAGGTTTATGAGCTCACTTTTATCATTAATTGTGTCGACAATTGCAATGGACTTTAATTTTCATATACTAGATCCCCTTTATATAGTTCATTAAATTTCGCGCGGAAAATGTATCGGTTCCATAAATATATTAATATAGTTTATTTGTTTCTTGATATTATCGGTATTGTTCAATAATATCTGAATTCAAGTATATGCGGTACCATTATTTTTCATATAGGCCATCTATTATCATTCAGATATCTTTGTCAATTAGGGACATTCAAGTTTCATTACTCTTCATGAGTACCAGCTGCACATGCTTGCCATTTTTTTTCTCATTTTACTTATAAAATATGTGAACCGACTATGACTTTCACAATACACTTCATGTGTATGGTTATTATACAACTTGGCAAGAATATAAATGTTCATAACATATACTCTCTATGACCAAGCTATGACTCACTAAACCTCAAATTGGGCCAAATCTATCTATAGTCAAATCATAGATTTCAATGTTTAAAATGTATCACAAAAAGATAGGGTGATCAAGCTGGTAAGTATTTATCTTAATAATACATCATCATAACCAAATGAATATGTATAAATAATTGTTCTTATTTTCTGAACCTCTATTTGATGTATTTCATATTTAATAATAATTGAACTTCAGGTTTAACTGGGGATCTACACTACTTGTATGTTTTTAGCAGCTTTTCCCTATCACTCTCCCCCCTAAGGTGGTAAAAACTATCCATTCAAGATAGATTTAAGGGGAATTTATTTTCATATCCACCTTAGAATACATCTAATATCATCTTTTATAACTTTAGTCAATGATTCTCTTCATGAGAACATAACACGGGGAGTTCAATATTACGCAGTTGGTTTTCTATGTGCTGAAATAATATTCCCCAAAGATATCACTTAATCCATTTGAAAATAAACTGTGCTTCATAAGATTGCACACGTGGACTTCCAGCCACTGAAATTTATTTTTCTATGCGGACTTTTATCCACTTCTACAACATCAATAATGGATGACTTTATCAGTAAGATCTCTAAAAATAATACTCAATCTTATTTGTGCGTCTTGCTATTCGCTCAATTAAAAAAAATAAAAAGGGTTTTCAGCACTTTATTGTCTTATTTCTAAGGTAAACTTCTGGTTTATCAAAACGGGTATAATGAGAACCCGGATGGCCTCAATTGTCACATTTTTAATAATTTGATATCAACTTTCTATTTGCATATAATTCAGGGAGACATATTTATATGCATTTGGCTATGTATCGATAATTTTACTTATCACATGCCACATTATTAGTTGAATATTCTATTCATGCTAATCTTCTTGTTAGCTATATGTAAATAAACTTAAATGAATTTATTTTCATCTGGCCAGATAAATGATGTGACGTTAGACATAAATTGATGTCTTATATATAAGCAAGACTATTCAATATTTATATTATGAGTATTCATGTTATAGTATATATATAACTGATAAGAACAAGCCGAATTGTCTCCATATATATTGTTGGCTTCTAAAGTTCCTATCAAATCTTTCTAATGCACTATAAAATATCATAAATTTGTGCGCTAACAACTCATTTTCATTCTCATATGCTTACGATATATATTATCAATCATTTAGATGATCAAATAAATTTAGAAGTCAAATCTTCCCTTTAGGTGAGATGGATATTGAGCATTTTTCAAATTGGTTGCAATGTCAAACCATTGATCGACTTTTTTTTCTTCCATTATATACATATGTATGTATTGCTCGTATTCTCACATATTAAGAATTGTCAATACCTTTAGTTCTTTACCATCCCACTTCCGGTGGGAATGAAAGTTCTATTTATTTATTTAAAATAAACACATCAATCTCAACAATATTCACGGCCCACGTTCTCGACCACTATTAGCGTCGTATTATATATCCTTTTTATTTTCATCATATAATGATCTATTTTCAATTTGCTTCAGGATATGATGTATAACCAATTAGACGAGATTTGTGATTTTTTTATTATCTTTATGTGATTTTGGATGCCATTCGATATTTCACGCTCTTTCTCAAATTTTCGTTAATTCAAAAAGTGTTTCCATCGGCACCAATATTTTATACCCGAGGGATAATATATGTTGAATGTGCTACTACTTCATCAACGTATTATAATATCATTCGAATAATATTTTAATAAAATACATAATTTCACAACCATGGTCCATAATAAATCACAATTTTCAGATATGTTGCAAATATATGTATTTTAATTTCTCAATGTACTATCAAAGAACATATCATAAAATTTGGCCGAAGATGCATAATATTGGGATATTTGTCTCATATACATGTTGGTTTTAGAATCAAACATATGAGATAATCTTATAAAATCATGTACATGGAAACAATTCAAATATCAAATGTACAAAATACTTACACAATAATCAAATCACTAAATATATATTAGATTCATACGTTTACTTGTTGTGTCATTTCATAGAGCTATACCATATTCAACTATTTTATTTCCATTGTTAATATCCAAATACTAATACACATAATTTGAATATGTATCTTTATACGATCTCCAATTCCACATAGTAAAATAACCACAAAAATATTCTTTTCAAGCCAAACTATTATCGTCACCATCATATTCGATATTATAATTTTTAACATTTCATTCAATATAATCAAATCAATTTTCATTTTTAAGATGGTCTTTCCACGTATACAACAACTATATATTTTATCAAAATAGTAATATAACAAAATTTCACATGATGCATATAATCCAAGGCATACATTGAATATCATCGCTAAATCATGAAAGTAAATTTCTCAAAATCATGTTATTTAACATCATCGGAAAAATTATTCCATAACTCTTTTATAAAAGAAAAGTAGGTTTAAAAATCGTAGGTTTCAATTTTTTATAAAAGAAAAGTAGTAGTCTCAGTCGCTCAAATCTTTAATTCTTAATCTAACTATTCTCAAAACGCATATCGAAATGCTTGTACATACCGTTTAAAAATCTTGTTTTAACATCATCATATAAGTCTCACTTAATTACTCAATATTACAATATGTTCATCATAAAACTTGAGTTAAAACATTTGTTGTTATATACAAATATATGAACGTACGATAATTTATTTATATTTACCACAATTGTTATAACTTCTCATAACATCAATAAATTACAGTTTCTATTTATCCCTCATGTAAAATATTCGTGTCTATTAGTTTATCATAGGTACCTCAATGATGTTTTAAATACATATAAAAATTTAAAAACATTTCATAAAGACTATACGTGGAGGTAATACCTTATAAGAGATTGAAATGTTGTAATTGAAACTATTGTAAAATACAAACTTGAGTAGTTTTTATATCACTATTATCATTATGTGTATACAAATGACTCTAATTTCTCGTAATTATAAACATTGCAGATTAACAAATGGTTTCAATATTTAATTTAACTTAGGAGTATCATGTCATAGATATATGCCGCATTATACAAACAATTATCAAAGATCAAAGAATGTTAATTTAATTAGTTACATCGACGTATCAACAATTAAATGTATTATGTGTGCACACCATGATAAATATTCATGACAACTAAATAATATAATTATCAAAATGGTTACAAAATTTGTCAAAATTTCATGTGAATTTATGAATGTAAATATACAAAATTATGTGGCATTATTATTTACCAACACTTATTAATTAAAGTGATATTATGATTGTCGTGATGAATATGATAATATAGTACACAAAATTACGCAAGATTTTTAACAATAATACTCTTAAAATTAACAACTATGAAACATGTGATAACGATCATGTATTTATCAAATCATAATTAAGTGAAACTATAGTGTTAAAGTTAAATGTGAACATTATGCTATTATTGAATAAAGATGACTGAAAATCGGGAAAAACAATTCATATTAAGATAGAACATTACCCCAAGATGATAAAATTCAATAACAAAAATAGTTAGATTTACTTACGAATAAATATGGCAAATGTAATAAAATTTAGTATTGGAAATTAGAAAACCAATCATTGATCCTTTAGAAATAAATCCAACCATTGCTGCATCAATTAACCCGTGACGTCGCTTAGAGCGTCGTGCTGATAATATGACAACCCTCGCGAATGCGGAAATATAAAACATACAAGCATGTGAAATATATAGCGGAAATGTGAAGTTTAAAAAACTTTTATACATGCAAGGTAGAAAATACGAGGAGTGTCAAAATATTACAAACTAAGTACGAGAATACAACAAAGAGACGGAGTCTCTCAAAATGTTAGCAAAGAACAAGTGTTTAGCAAACTAGCTAATATCGTCTAGAGGTGAAACTTCCAGGGACAACGCCCGCTAGCTCACACCTGAACCCAAAATACCACAAGCAAAAAGCCATCCAATCAAGCAACCTGTTCATCCAGGAAAAACATGAACGCCACAGTCAGTGGGGAGTAACTCCGGGTTCTCCCAGCCATATCACATTAAACGTACATAGAAGGAAATACAAAAGTAAAATCATGCATCTATAGATATACATGTGAGATACGATAAGAATAGATAGGCAATCCAATCTATAATGATAAGATCATGTGGAAATCAAATCCGAAACCATCATGTTATTCAAAGACTCGGGGAAGACACTCTTAGGCAACCGAATACGCTCACTAGGGCTTGCATCTCACCGTTAGCGGTATAAAATTGATAAGATTGAGACTCGACAGACAAACCA